>JABFPJ010002872.1:0-17915 GCA_022817425.1 Gryon sp. ZL-2020
AGCTTATCTAATAAAAATACCCATAAAAATAATAGTTCAGGTAAGCCTTTAAATTAAACAATTTAAATGTATACAGAATCAACGTTAAACATAAGAAAAATGCGTTTCGAAAATTATTGTAATTTTAATTATATATAACATTTATGAATTTTGAATTTATAAAAGATTATAATATAAAACAATTAGCTTTGTCACATTTTATGCAACTTGTGTTATATAATCATTATAGCAATTATTATAATAATGTAAAAAATACAACACAAATGCTACTAAATTAACTAATCTTATGATTGTGTTTTCTGTATTGTTCATATCAAAATTTAAGTATAAAATATATAACTATGCAAATGAATTCATAATGAAAATACCAGTTTTTTCGATTACTTGATTCGCAAATGAGCCATAGATAAGCTAAAATATGCTCAGAGTAAGCTCCCCGTAAAGAAGTATATTTGTTTGGACGTTGAATTCGCGGCACATACGTTTGACGATAACAATTTTCTTTTTCCTCCCCGAAACCTGTCGGGTTGGAAAGATACTCGTAAAGCATCTGAAAAGAGCGAGCTCGGTCCAGGGACAGCTTCTTTTCTTTGAAGAAAGAGAAGATACACGAGGACATGGAGGGACCAGACCATTTGTTGCGAGATCCCCGACGCGCCACCGTCAGTCTCTGAATAACAAACTAGTAAAAAATAACAAACGTGTTGCTACATTGAAATAGCCGGGCCCTCGTATCTCATCGGCAATGGAGATTCTGTTCGGCTTACTCGCTCACGTTTTCTCGATCTCTCTTTCTCTAGGCATACGGATATGTCTTCTCAAATCTCGCGTGAAAATTACCCTATTGTATGTTGTGAGGTGGGGCATCTACCCAGCCATGTCTACTCGTATTTTATCCCTCGGTTACATAATCGGCTTTTTGTTTTACGTTTTTATCTGCGGGGATCTTCGCAAGCTAGACGAAGACGTCGACGTAGAGACAAAATGTAGAGAGGGAGGATTTTCCCCAGAGACACCGATCATCGCCGCACTTGGCGTTCCACGATCCCGCAAACGTTGACCCTAAATTGCCTCTATGCTTCTTGTTTCTAGTACCCTACACCTTAACCCCACTTGTTCATACTCAACGACCGTCAAGTGCCAACATTCGCGGAAATTTATCGACTTTCCCAACGATGATTGAACACCAGCTACTTTAAGTTTATACTCTGATAAATAGATCTACATAGTTAACCAGTTTCGGTTATTAATATAATCAATTCCATTTCAAAATATTTCACAAATTCTACAAATAAATTCTACATTTATCTCAAATAATAATTATCTATATCAAATTTATTTTACAATAAATTATAAAAGTTTATCTTGAATTATGTTATTTATTTACGAAAAATTTGCTTTATCAAAGGACTTGATTAAATGACAGTGTTAACGTTGATAAATAGATGATGTTAGCGTACGATAGAATATAATATTAGACGTTGAAATATTATTTTCAAATAATTAAATTAATTAATATGTATTTTCTCTTTACACGTTTAATTATTTATTATTTGATTACTGCATGTAATGATTTTGGCATTTGTCTTGATTACATATAAGCAAACTTTGAATTAATCCATTTCGTTAATTTCTCGTAATTGTTTTCTTACAAAATATGTATATTATGTAATCAACTGAATTTAAATGTAGGTATTACATTTATTAAACTTGAAGATTTTAACATGATAATAGATCAATGAATGAAAACATCTTTCACTTATATATTCACTATTATATTCTTTCTTATATAAAATTCGAACTTCTAAAAAAAATTCCTTATTAAATATATACGCTTTGAAATAATGCATCGTATGAAACATTTTTTGCACCAACATTCTAATCAATATATCGTAAAATAGTGTGGCAATAGACTAATGAAAAAATTAATGCAGAATATTTTGCGGCGCACAAAAAGTTTGACGAACAAAAAAGGTAGTAAAATGAGAGGGTGCGGAAAAACGAAGAGAGCATGTCAACGTTTTTAGAGGATATCGCAAAAACCTCGAGCCGGGATTAAATTGGTAGTAGGTATTTAGAGGGATGTGTGGACACATATAGTCAACAGTAACCGGGGTATTATCGGGGTTATCACGAACGAGCAGAGGAAAAGGACGGCCAAAGTGCAAAAGAGAATGAGGAGAAGCGAGGGAGAAGATGCAGGGGAGTGGGGAGGGGCGGTGGAGTAAAGGTTTACCATATGCTGCCAGTGTGTTCAACACTCTCTCATTGGGACATTTCAGTGCGACGGTCCAGTTGAGTCCAGTCAAGTCCAGTCAAGTCCAACTTGACTGAAAGCGCCCCCCTATCGCTCTCGTCCATCATCAGCACGCCCTCATTCCGTCATCATAATCGATATTTTATTACACCGCGCGTTCTCTATTTTACAAGCGCGCGGCATATTTGCCGGCACGTTTTCATAACCAAAGAGAGTTCCCATTTTTTGTCGCGTTCTTTTGTCAATCATCGGACGGCGTAAACTTCGAACAACAACATTTAACCATACAGACAATCGATACTGCATTTTTGGCCGCGAAATCCCGAAAGTTTTGCGTTTATTAATATTTTAATATACGCAAAATAATGACGTACTTGATGCACAAGGTAACAAAGGAACATTTTTTGGCACCGTGCACAATTCATCGTATATCCGCACTGGAGCTTCACTGATTTTTTAATCAAATTTATATGAAAATTTTCTATCGAATGTTGACGCTCTTTTTTCTGTTATATGCGTTACAGTTATTTAGCTTTAATCATTATTATATTATTTTGATTAGCTTCTTCAATAATTTTTTCACTTAGTTTAAACAAGGAAAAATGTGATTATAAATGAATTCTGCTTGACTTTCAATCTTTGTTATTACAACACAATTTTGTTTTATTAAAAAATTACTTTTTGAAAACAATATTTTACGTTTACTTTGACAATATGTTCCTTTTTTCAACAAAAAACGTTAAATCAATAAATTACACTTCTGATTTTCGAGGTTAAATAATAAATAAATATTTTATGTAAAAAACATGTTTGATGTAAAGTTTAATATTTATTTATCAGTTTAATTTTAGTTTATTTAAAGTTTAATATTCATCATTAATTTATTCCAACTAAAATTAAAGAAATGTATATGTGAAATATTAACTTAAATGTAACTTTTTAATATTAAAGTAAATTTAACACATTAAAAAATGGAAATTTCATGGAAAAATGCGTAAAAAATGTATTCATTTTGCACTGTATCGTTATCATTTGAAAATACGTGAATTATTATTACATTTTCATACATTTTCTCGATATCTCATCAATAATAATTTTATCTGTGAAATAAAACCAGTCGGCCATATGTCACTCATCACATATTTTATCTATATGAACTTTTTCTGTGCTCGTTTATATACATGTATATAGACGATCAATTGAGTTTTACATGATTAAATCCGGCATTTATCGTTCTACCAAAAGTACGGTAATTAAAACATTAACTATGCGCGTTTTGTTTAAAGTTGAATAAAGAAAAAAATAATATATACATATATATATATATATACATTTTACAAACACAGCCCTCAAAGCGAGTCGAACTAATTTTGAAAAGGAACCTTTTAAAAACATTAAAATGTAATAAAGTTTAATTTGCACATTCATTCAAATTACACGAAACATCATCATCGTATTTATGAAACAATTTTAAAAGGAATTCTATAATTTAATCGCAAATCTCGTGTATCCAATCAATAGTCATTTATTTCATTAAGTCATTACATTGTGATTACAACCTTTTGTCAATTTACATTTCATGATAATTAAAAAAGTTATTCTGATTACACAAGTGTACATTTATTAAATAACAATTTCAAAAAGACCGTGCGCTCTATCACACATTTTCACATTAACATTTTGCTCGAAAGTTTTACGATTTTTATCATATGAATACCTTTTTTGTTAGACAGTTTTTTTTAAATTTACGTAATCATTTTCTCCGCTGTCAGTATATCGAACTATAAACTTTGATTGTAACGCAATAAAATAGACTACAAAAGGATCGCATAAAGCAGACATTTATGCACTCTTTAACAAAAGACTGTTAAGAAGTAACTTTTCTAATATATAACATTGTAGAATTTGTGCTCGACTATATTCTAAAGGTTTTATATTTTTCAAAGTGGAGTTACACATAAATACATTGTTACAATAAAAAAGCATCTTTACAATTTAAATTAAATATATAGTTATAAATAAAAGAGAATCCAATTGCGATAGATTTTATAAATGTTCTACAAACATTTTATCAACGTACAATAAATGGAAATCATCATTTATTAAATATAAAATGTACTCTATCAGTTAAAAAAATAAAAAATGTGAGAAAAAGCAAGTGTAAAAGAGGCAGAAGACGAAGAATTTTGGAACGTATTGAAAGTCGCGAATTATGCCAATAGGATGGATAAAAGGAAATCGCAGTTTCTTGTTACAAAGTATAATCGTTCGGAGTTGAGCTGTGATGGTCAAATTATGTTGGTATGCGTTTGACAAGAGCCCGACGACTTAACAGCCGAAATCTCATGAAAGATGAGCATCTAATGCAGACGTTTGGGCCGCGGACAGGTCAGACCACCGATTGTAAATTCGCGTCGTGGCATTTATTCTCGTCATTCCAAATAATACGATGCGTAAATAACTTCTCGGAGTTGACTACGAGCCATTTCACCTTGCACGCGCTTCTTCGTGGATATTCCGAAATGAACTCGACCCTTCGCTCAGTTAGCTGCAGCCGCACACCATACACTCTGCTAAAGGCTATAAACGGAGCTTCCTTTTGGTTGTAAATTTGCGTCACCGTCGACAAAAAATCGCTCCTCCGCTTTCAACTCATATTACCTGTTGCTCCTCGCGTTTAGACGATTACCGTTTTTGTCCACGACAATGGCAATCAACTTACGTGCACATATACATATGTAAACAATTGTACAATTTTTATGTTCTAACGTGTTGGATTTTACAGCAACGCTATACGTACAATACAATTAAGCATACCGGGAAAAAAACTTTCACAATAAAAGAATAATAATGTCATGTACTGACAAAATTCATTTTTTTTGTACTACGATTATAAAATATAATATTTTGCAAATGGTAAATTGCTTTACTATGGGTATGTATTCATCTGAATTCGGATTTATTTTATGTTTAAATTGCGAACATTATTTTCAAGTTGAAATGAAAAACATTTAAATACATCGTGTAAAACGGACTAAAAGTTTTCAACAAATTATTTTGTTCTCAAAATATTTAACAATTTATAAACATTATTGACGCACAATTTTTAACATCAAAATCTAAAAATGAATTCATCTTATTTTTTTACCATTTTAAATATCAATATTCGAAACTCGTTGGATTACATCAGTTAAGTTGGCAAAAATATTTCGATGTCACAAACGACACGTGTTCGCACCATCGTGAGTGTAACTATACGTGCAAATGTCTGCTCTAAGTTTATCACTTAAAAGTTGTCCGTTGCATAAATGTTAACTTTTTTTGGGGGAAGGGGGAGAACGACCGTTCATTATAATAGTGAAAATGAAAGTTACGCATATATATGCTTATATATAAGTATATTTGTATGTGCGGGTGAGTCGAATTGCGAAGGTGTGACGTGCAAGGTTGTTGGGAGACGGGAGGGGAGGGAACGGGGCATCAGTCAAGGAATTAGTGAGATTAGTCCTCGAGGGGGACTTGTTAATTGCTCGCTTGGCTTGGGTCGGAGCTTTGCTGATGGGCAACGCAAGGTCGCGGGGGAGGAGAGTACGTTGAATGGGGGAGGAGGTGAAGTGGGTGAGGCGGTAGACACTGAAGTGACTCTCTCGTATAGGTGTCGCTAGCGGTGTCCCAGGGACGGGCCGCGTAACCGTGAGCACACAAATCACGCTAGAGTTACGGACTTAAGGAGGCTTAACGTCCTGCCGCAACCGACACAATGCCAATGCCAATGCGCACAGTATAACGTATGTACTAATGTACAAACCAGCGGACTACTGTATGCTCACCAGCACTTCAAACGCATTTGAGTTCGTAATACGCCTCGCTAACATAACCGATACACACAACCTATTTTACACGACCATCATAAAAATAACTCACTTTGCCACATTACGGTTTCACGTAAAGACCTACAATGTAACAAATTAAATTGTCAAATTTACGTTATAAAAATAATATAATTTGTGGATAAACTGTAACATTTAATAACGTAATTAAAGGTATAACAGAACATAGATATGTGGAGAGATTAATAAAACAGATAGTAATAACACATTTTATGATACTTTGCAATTTTACTAAATTACTGAATACACGCTAAATAAAAGTGTAATAAAAATTAGTGTAACCTCTAATAAAAATTACTATACCATTCATGAATTTGATGACAACTCGACACCTATGAAGAAAATTATTATATGTTGTAAAAAAATTAGTACTTGGTATTGTAAACAATTTTATATGATAGATCTATTTTTTTATGGAACTTAATATAAACTATAATGTAGCACAACAATTGTTACTATACCATATTATATTTTTTATATTATTTTATACATTTTTTTAAATTGATAGTCAGATTCATAAATGGTATAGTAATTTTTATTATAAATATAGTAATTTGTATTAGACTTTTATTTAGCGTGTAAGGATATATACCAAGGGGTTACTCACTGACTTTTGAAGTGACCACAAGACTTCAAAACTGAAATCATTTTTTTAGTATTTCAGAGGATTTAATTAGTAATTTAAAAGATTTCACTGGTATTTCAGAAATTATTGAAGTCCCATAGTTATTAAATTTTTTCGTATTTCAAGCATTTCAAAAGTTTGTAATGACTTCTTTGTTTAAATTACTAAAGTAATTTAAAAAAAATGAAATGACTTCAAAGAATTCATATGAAATTAAAGAAAGTGTTTCTATATATATAAATATCATAGCTTCACTTCAGATGATTTTTATGCGATATACGCGACTTTATGAATTAACTTAAGCATATTAAGCAGATAATAATATTAACAGAATTTATGAAATAAAATTGTTTTATTAAAATTATTACAACATTTTCTTGATTTTAATCAAATTCTCTTTTTGAATTTCTATAGTTGATTCAGAAATGACTGGTGCGGACATTGTGTAACAATAATGTTTAACATTATAATAACCGTGAACATCCATTGGTACAGATACTAATTCGCAAGAAGTAGACGACAGTTTGTACCAGTGACACAAGATACTAATTTCTTTTTTTGAATTACTTTCAATACAGACATGTGGAATGGAATATTCTTGACTTTTAATTGTTTTGCCTTCTACATATGCAAAAATACCAATCTAATAAAGCATGTCGAACCACCACATTTTTTGAATAAACACCAATCTCCGAGATAAATTTCACTACATTTTTTCAAAAACACCGACTTATCTTTGTTTTGATCGACTTGAAGTTTCTGTTTTGATAATTCGTTACTGCGAACTCTTTGCAATCTATCGCTACTTATCCTGTCCGATCCACTTTTATTTAACAACCAACAAATTGAAGATTTTCTTACAATCATTTCTTTCTTTGATTCATCTGTTACAATAACGAATGGGCTTGGCCGATGTAATTTTACTTTTGAATCATCAAATCTTTTTAAATTTAAGTTTTCTTTCATATGTGAGAGAATCGTCAAGTCGTGTAATGTTTCTTCATTAATATCTAAATCGTTACTTTGATTATCACACTCTGTCGCAACATAATTTAATGCATTTAACGTAATATTATTTAGTAAGAATTACTAAACTGCATCATATTTTCGGACTTTTTTGGAAGTACATTAATATTTATTATTATGATTTAGGACAAATTACTAGACTGAAATACATTTTTTAGAAGACTAAAGTTTAAAAAATATAATTTTTATTTTATTATTTGGTTTATTTATTATTGCGAATTACTTTTCTATAGAATGGTATTTTTTTATTTATGAGTAGGTAATTAAATTGGACAAAGTTTTTTCGTTGATAGAAATTGAACCGCCGTCCTCATGAGTACGAAGTACCGCGCGTAGCCACTGATCCACTGAAACATAAACAGTGGCACGAAAATTTCAGTGCTTTGTTTACTTTTGTGGAAGTTACTGCGCGACTGACGAGGGAAGAAATGCGTAAAAACTTGTAAGAAATATAAACTGAATATAGAAATAAAACATAAAAGAATTCTTATTCATTCCAAGTATTTCAAGTATTTCAACTATTTTCAAGGGACTTCGTTTCATTACTGAATCATTACTGAAATATTAAAAATTAGAGTGCAATACACATTTTTCGAGATTTCATTTCATTGCAATTTCATTACTATTTCAATAATATTTTACTTCTATTTCTCTCATTTCACTTCAGTATTTCAAATCTGAGTGACCAGGACATTTCATCAGTGAGTAACCCCTTGATATATACAAAAATATCATCTTTTCTGATAAAAATAGTTCTCAAATTTCTAAAGCTTTCGATCAGAAAAGATGGTAATTTTTTGGTTTGGACAAATATATCTTTAGTTTTTTAGGAAGATGATAATATTTATATTAATATTTTTCATGGTGTAGATTATTAAGCATATCAGATTGTTTATTCTTTTTTGAAATCTTTATGTATATGAAATGTTTACTTTTTTGAAATAAAAAATATTAATTAATAATGAAATCTCCTCACGTGCGCAAGAAACTTATTGTTTTTGGCTTTAAGAACTTAACTATTCGACATAAACGCATGTGGTAAAGCTAATCGTGTAACAAATTAAGCCACAAGAAAAAAAGGGTTTGCCTTTTACGGTAGCCCTTACACTAATCACGCAGTTTCAATATCTTCTAATAATGTGCAAGTGGGCAATAACATTGGAAATATGATTTAACAAAATTCTTTATTAAATTGTGTTCGAAATTTATGATTTTATCGACATGAAAACATTAATGTATAAGTTTTTTTTTTTCATTTTAATTATTTTATTATTAATTATTACACTAAATTAGAGATAACTATGCTCATTTGATTCATTTTTTCAGACTTAAACTATGATTTTAACTCAAATAAATTTTAATACTCTCAAATTTCCGCTTTTTGTCATCCGTGACAATAAAAACATGTTTCTTAAAGTATTATCTTGTGGTGAATAAAATTTGTCTTTAACATCTTGTCTGTAATGTACCACTTAAATTAAAAGTTTACATTTCAACACGTGTAAGATTTCATTTTGTAGCAACGATATATTTGTTAAACGACACATCTGTAAATGTTTTCTTAGACAGTGTATACAGAAGTTCAAAAATGTCTCCTAATAATAACTAGATTAAATTTTGAATAATAGCTACCATATGTTCTAGGACCTCGAAATTATGGTTAGGGTGCATAACTTGGCATGATATAATGTTACGAACACGAATAATAATATTTTATTATGGAAATGGAATACATATAACCAATGCCGACGAAATATCCAATTTCTTGTAACGCTACAATCCCTTACATAAACGATTATTTGTTAAGTGCATGAGATTGCGGAAAATTGAATGCTTAATTTATTTTTTGAAATAAAATAAGGCTAACAAGAATAGTATATGTGGAATGGAAAAAAAGCATAAAAATAATCGTCAGGAAATTTGTCGCTGCCAAAAAATCGACGTTTTGATACGAATTGGCAACTTTTTTTGTATGTTTGTTTGTTATATTGTTACATATTGGCGTTCACGCGTGGAATAAATATCAATGGACATATATACAAATATATACATTAACAAGCTAAACGCGTGAGGCATTTATGCACGACGCGCAAGCACATACGATTGGTGCAGTAACGGGCAAAGCCTGAGTCGTATATCACACTAAATCGTGATCCAAAAAATATACAATTGCTCAAACAAGGGGTGGGTAGCAGCGTGTTCCGATACGCCGCATATCGCTAACAATACCCACCGCATAGGTTGTTCAAATCACATTCATTCATCTGCATCAGATAAACTTGTTTCTTCGGACTTTCGTCAAATCTTTCCATTTTCAGTTAAAGTTTACATTTTATTAATTTATTTATGAAATTGAAATTTCGCAAACCATTTAAATGTAATCACAAATTACAATTGTGACATTTTACTAACTTATTAACATGGTTGCAATATAGTTTATACATCTTCAGATTATTTATTTTATTAATTCATTTTAAATATTCTTCATTATATATATAAATAATAAACGATACAAAGAAAATAAAATAAAAAATAATAATTCAAAAGCATAGATAGATAAAAACTAGTTTAGAAAATTATATTTTTAAATTTGTATTAAAGTAATTATATTAATGATTGTAAAATTTATATATAAAGAGCAGACAAAAAGGGAATAAATCATTGATTTTATTAGAATGTTGTAAAGTAGTTTGTATTCGTGAAGATGTATGAGAGTCTAGATGAGGATCAAACGTCGATCAGTTTGGGTGTTAAAATGACATATCAAATGGATAGTTTTGGTTAAATGACTTTTGATCGCAAGAAGGAAAAGTAGGAATTAGGAAATGTCATCGTTTAGCTAACATTTCCGAAAAGTCGACAGCGGGTATGACATTGTGACCTGTCTTCTCGAGTTCCAATATGTTCACATGAGGACCGTAAGTTTAGATAAGAAAAGAAAACACATGAATGTAGAGGAAAAAACTTTTGCTATAATATTATTTATACCTTGAAAAGTGATTTGTTAAATAAAGACACAAGTATCATTTATCAGAAAAATTGTTATTTTTTAAATTTTATTTAATAATAATTTATTTATTTTTTTACCTCTATTTTTATTATTTATTCCGCGTAACTTGATCATATAAATATTTGTATTTTTACGTTTATTTATTTATAAACGCAAATAAAAAAATATTTATTAATTAAATTTTATTCGATAAAAGTTAAGAGACATATAGAGGTTTAATATTTTATTGAAACAAGTTATAGTCATTTTTATTATCATCAATGAAATGATAACTAATTTATTTCATTTTCTCTAACATTTTAATGGCAAGTATTTTCTACCATTAACTACTACCAAGTCAAATATTTAATTTATTCTAATTTAAATAAACGAACATCACAAGGTAATTTTTCAGCGCATCTCTATGACACTCGAAATGCAATTCTTTTGACAAGTGAAGTATGAAACAATATATATTCATCCACTTCATCTGCAGTAAAGTATGATCACAAATGAAAGGCACTTAATGCATAAGTACAGGCCTTTAAATAATACGTGGAGGGTTAGTCTGGAATGAGGATGCGGTGACTCTTTGTGATGATACCTTCTAACATGAACATTAAATTTTGGCAAGCGTCGTCATATCATGAAACCAGTCGCGAATAACAAAAAATAAATAACAAAAAAATAAAAGGTTTCACTCGGGCCGTATCAATGGGGTGAATACAATAGAGGGATCCTATTTGAAAAGTGTGATTTATCATTCGCGCCAGTCGGTTATTTGTATTGGAGATGGAACGAAATGTGGCATAATAGGTGGCTATGTATCCTCAGTTCATTGTAGTCGTGGTAATAGCGAACATGACCACCGTCACGACCATCTCAAAGGGATGGGGAATTTGATTCGCTATTAATTTTGTAATACAAAATATTGTCGACATGATCCTTCGTCTATATTTTTTCCTTTTCAAACATATTCTTCTCTCACTTCACAATTATCTCGGATTTATTAAATCGTATATGTTTATGGACTTGATCGATTAAATTATCTCTCTTTTGAAATCAGGTTAAACAAATAACAAAAAAAGACAGAAAAAACAAATAAGACAATTATTCTATGATAATTTGTTTTAGTACAATTTATACGCTTGATTTCAGATTTAAAATTTAAGTGTATGTAACTTGAAACTTTTTAATTTCGAAAATGTTATTGCATTAATCAATTATACATTTTTATTTTCAAAATAAAATGTTCAGTATTCAAATTTCAGTAAGTTTAAAATCAATGATTAAAATAAAAATTATTATCTTTTAAAATAGAGGCAAAGTTTAATTAAAAGCGTAAGTAGGATAATAAGTTAAATTTTGTCAGGAAGCGACGGCAGAAGCAAAATCAAGTTTGACTTGCCAAAAGCAGACGCGTTTCGTTATGAAGACGTTTGCGTGCAGATAAAAGGATACTTCTTAGTAGACGAGATCACTAGACGGGTGACTACAGAAGATCTTCTTCAGTGGGATGAATAAAGAAAAGAGCTGCGAAAGAAGGCGAGAACGGCTTTAAAAGAAACAAATACACGAGGGGAAGCAGCCGCGGCGACTTGCTCGTGCTACCATTAAAATGAAAAATGACATCGATGTTGAAATCCCCGACAGTGGTCTCAGTAGTTTTACACGAGTGAGCCTTACCCCCGCACCATGCACCCTCTTTTTCAACCCTGGAAAGACAGTTATTGGTGATTTTTAAATCTGTTAAACAGGCCTTTCGACCGCATTTCTTTCCGAGGGATTTCGGCTCTTGCGCGCGCGATCGTGTCATCTTTGTTTCACACCGGCGATTCGCGACGCAAAATCACCATCTCCCCAATAATATTGTTTCACTCACTCACTTTTGCATTCTCTCTCTCGTTCTTTCTTACAGCCCCATAGGTTTTTGTTGAAGGGTCGGCCGTTCAGTCTGCGTCTCGATTCCGAACGCTTAACACCTTGTTATTTATTTCGACGACATCCTTTATTCATCGCAAGGCTCTTTGGATTCTCCAATGTATCTATAATGATAAATAATTTGAAAAATGTAAACAAATTGGAGGCACAAAGTAATAGAATTAAAATGTTATTAAATAAAAAAATGATTGATATAGAAGTTTATTTTAATGCAGATTATTACGTGTACTTATTTGTTCTTTTTTTTCTCTTTTCTTGAAATACTCAATAAAGTCGAAGAAAACAAAAAATATTTTTGTGATCAATTCCAAAAAGATTTAAAGAAATCAGTAGCATGACAATCGAAGGAACTGACCCATGAATGGTTGGCGAAATGATAGGGACATATCCATATACGGCAGTGAAAAGTGCTTTCTCTTCAAGATATCTGTGTCTTGCTGTTTTTTGATGTCTGGACATCCACAGTTTTTTTAATACAGTTTTAGAGATACGCTGTCGAACAATTGTACAAGAAGTTTCTCTCTACGGAAGAGCATTTAAACTTTTGTTGTTTTTTGCGAAACGAATTACTGTGACAAAGAGAAAGGGCTGAGTGAATTCATCCGTGCGTCTTATCGTTCTAAAACAATTTACTATACTTTCAAGAAGATATAATTAGAAAATTATAAAAACTTCAAACATTCTTTATTTTTATTACAATTATCAGAGAAAATTAATTCTTTTTAACTATACATATATATTTTTTAAGTCACTCATAAAAAAACATTTTTTCATTTTTCTTTTTTTTTCTTCTTTTTTTTCTTACAATATTGAAGTTAAAGAACATGTTCGACTCGAATCTCATAAACATCGACAATTCACAAGTCGGATTGACTTGTGTGAACATAAAGTATTGAGATGAACGAGTTTCCCAATCAACGATATTCATATCCTTAAGAATCAGTACGATATTTACAACATAACATTCGTTGTGACGATTTGAATCGATAACATCTCGCGTTTGTTAACGACCAGTGTCGAAATAAGGTTATATACACGTAGCAGTAATGAATAATCGGTTATAACTTGTCTCGAGTTCGTGAACAAGTCACGTTTATTAACGTGCAAATAACTACCAAGTAAGCAGACTAACTTGAAGCCGATGGCGCCTATTTTAATTTCATTCAGATGTTTCTGGCTTCCGAATTCATGAATAGAAAAACGATGCCAATTGAAGATTGAAAACAGCCCTGTTGAAATGTGATATGCGTCCACTTCACAGAAATTGCCCGAAAAAAGTGCAAAGAAACTTAATAACTTAAAATCAAATAGAAGAAATACGAAATATTGTTTTCTTTGGTTAATACCAGCAAGCAAATTATTTATAGATTTATTTATTTATTAATAAATAAATAATATATAAAATTAATTATAAGAACAAATTTCTTATGCTGTATTATTTCATAATGAATATATATATAATATAATAATATAATATACTGCATAGTATAGATAAATGTTAAGTTTTTTTAAAAAAATAGCATCCTAATAGGAGCTAGATGCGATATTCTGATAAGGTAGCACAATGCGTATAACAACAAGTACCGTTTCAATCATGCTCATAATGATTTGATTTTGTTAAGATGCCCTAAAGGCGGCCTAATGGAATTATCCAAATTTCAACCACAACTTAGCCAACTTACAAGTAGTAGTAGTAGTAGTAATAGTAGTAAATAATAAGTAAATCAATAAAAAATCCTGGGGTAAATATGAATAGATCCTATAATTTCCTAATTATGACCAAGTCACAATTTAATTTGATTTTTTTAGGGATAATGAAAAACCTAAATGCAATTCATATATTATGTTTTATGTCAAAGAATAATGTTAAAAAGATGATTGAATATAAAAGTAAAAGTTGATATATAATATAAATTCGCACAAGCATGTCATTATCGCTCGTTCATGTATCAAACTTCATTATGTTGTAAATTGAAGTATGAAAGTGTGAAAGTTTCTAGATCCGGTATCTAGCAAATCATAGTCTCAACTCGGTTTCTCGCGTTACTCTTTACAAATGGACGATGTCTCATCCCAACGTGTCCAATTCTTAGTCATTTGTTTATTTCTTTTCCGTTAAAGACATACTTCTGGAGCTCCGGTCGCAGCAGTATATCAACAATGATAGTTATACATGTACGTTATAATCGTAAATTAGCTGCAGCAACATAATATATTCGTGGGCTGTTTGGTTCGCGCGTATCTGTTTTATGCGGTTATTATATATGACAGCACCAGTCATACCTGCCCGCGTGCTATCTTCTTTGGCTTCGCCTTCTTCTTTCAATGGAGCTACCTCTTCTTCATCTTTGCTTCGTTCATTTATGTTCTTTACGTTTTATGGTTCAGTTTTTATTATATATATGTATATATGTAGAAGTCGTGTATGTGAAAAAAATGTAGACAACGCAATTTAATATTAAAACATAAAACACAGTTCTTAACCAATTAATTCGAGTAGCAGGGATGTCGGATAATCTTGTAGTGCTATAATTTGCACGTATTTACAAAGCATTTGCGTGATGCTAATAACAGCTTTAAACTTCTAATAAGTTATAAAAATCGACGTGATATCAATGCTTTATACATTCAAATGATATAGACAAAAATAATGACAAATGATATTCTACATTTACTATAAATATATATGTTAACTTTGATTCAGTAAACTCATTTAGTTTGCTTGAACTCAAATTAATATTTTTAGTACAATATTTTTCATTTAAATAAATATAATTGCAGAGATTTATTTTTTAATTATTACCAAAAGATTATTATTTTTAATTTATATTTATATATTAAATTTACTTACTTTGAATAATTAAAGTATCTTTAATATCATTTCTGCAGACGAAATGATTTGACGTTCTCATATTTCACGCTTTAACTAATGATTTTCTCGCTTCCGAAACATTATTTATTATAACCCCATCGCCAGTACCGTTTTATGGTTGTCAAACTCACGGAGACCGCTTTCGACCGCATTCCCGATATCCAATAAAGAAAGCAATAAACGAATCATTTTTTATCCCTCCATTTCGATAAATATAGGGTAAAGACACTACTTGCTTGCTGTCTTATAATAACGTCGTTAAGAAATGATTCGTACTTTTAGAAGAAGTTTACTTTATATGCAAAATCATTTTCGTCGTAAAAGTGTTTTCATGATTCCAGTATTAAAACTATCGTATTTTTGTATAATAAAACTATTATTATTATTAAACATGTATTAGTATAACAATTTAGCCTTATTATGAAAACGATAAACATTTTTTGTTTTTTCATTATTTCGAAAACATGTAATTTTGTTTGTTATAATTATTTTATTATAATATTTATTATTACTATTATTGAATATATTTTTATAATTTATATTATTAATTATTATAAACTGTAGTATTATCCAATAAGATATAATTCTAGTAGTCTCAAATATTGAAACAATTACTATAATAATTTTTAAAGAACGTCAGCTTTACTATAAATATAGTAAATGTAAAAATTAAAAAAACATAAACTCTCACTCCTCTCGCACCTATCTGCGTATAGCAGCGATCCTCTTTTATTTCTTTTTAACTTCTTGTCTATACTTGATGTTATTACGCATTTATGTACGAATATATCGGCAAAATTATATCTGTGGTTTATAGGAAAAATCAATTAAGTCCACGTTTATACATTTTGAGAAAAACGTGTTTCAATTTTTCAACCTGCAGTCATATATATAGAAAAAGTATTTATTTAATCTTCCTATATGGTGATATAGTACTACATTTCGATAAATATGGTCTCAAAAAATGAAAATATAAGGTTGTTAAAATCCGAAATTATCATTACCTCCATTTTTCCAAAAAATGGAGTTAATCGGTTTTTCCTTCAAGCCACAGATATTAATATAGAAATTTGTTGAATATGTGATACGATACGTCTTGATTCTTATATGGTATAGGACTTTTTCTTATAACTTTTTTGCGTGTATGAACTAATTAATTATATAACGAAACATTTTTCATTTTAGTTACATATTGATTGTATTTTATTTTACGTTAGTCTTAATAAATAAAGATATTATTCTATTTACACTTAGAAAGTTAAATTTTTTTGTCTAACAATAGAAACAAAAATATTCTGATCATCAGATAATGTACATGTCATAAAGACGTTAAGGCTTTGGCGAGACGTTGTTCACTTTTTGGATGTTTGTAGTGTCTGACTTCTTAATCCGCGAAAGCGAGACAAGAAAATAATTCGTGCAGTGGTTCGAGGATGCGGTTTACAAGGTTCACGTTCTTCGCAGCAGCAGCACACGTCTCAACTCTCGACTCATATTTTAATAGTTCGCAGTCGGTATCTCGCGAAACCAACTCCGTACATCAATAAATCACTCTGTTCCGTGATATATCCGCGAACACATCGGAGTGTGCTCAAAAGCAAACGAGTGTGTCAGGTTTGTGTGTGTTTGCCAGGTCCGAAACTGAACGAGGCACGAGCCGTCGCATCCTCATTATGGAATATTAATTAATCGAGAAGCTTCGTTCGCTCTGCAACCTGACACCCCCCTTGGTATCTCTATGCCCGTAGTAAGCCAGTTGGCCGTTTCGTGACTTCTTCGAATATAAAGTACGGGCGTTGTAGCTCACTCACATATTCGTGGATAATAAACATGTCATAATGTTATGATTGTGGATGTTAAGTTAAGCAAGCAACAAAAAGTTGGCGCAGAAACAGCGATGCCAAGATTTCAAGACGCAAAATCAAGCAACCTGCATAGATTATTATGTAAACTTTTTTTCTTTCTATGTCTCTTCTTCTCTCTATTTATCTCTTTTATTACTTTTTCTCTCTCTATGCTTTTCTTCATGCGTGTTTATGTTGTACTGAAGGAGCATTCGAGTAACACAAGAAGTCGTACACCCCCAAGTAAAAATTTGACTAGGCATTGTCTAGTTTTTACAAGGCACTTGTAAGGTAACTGTGAGTTTAACTTGTCAAGGCAAAACTTGCAAAAAACTTGCAAGGGGATCATAAGTAAATCTAGAATAGTTAAAACTTGAATATGCCTCGTTTTGTTTTGCTCAAGTTTCACTATGCAAATACTTGTCAAGGCGAAACTTGCAAAAAGCTTGTAAGGGACTCACGAGTAAATCT
>JABFPJ010002873.1:0-17914 GCA_022817425.1 Gryon sp. ZL-2020
AATTTTGAGGAAGTTTTCCGCAAATTTTGAGGAAGTTTTGAGAAAGTTTTGAGGAAGTTTTGAGGAAGTCTTGTGCTAATTTTGAGGAAGTTTTCCGCAAATTTTGAGGAAGTTTGCAGGAGGTTTTCTGCAAATTTTGAGGAAGTTTGGAGGAAGTTTTCTGCAAATTTTGAGGAAAGAAGTTTTCAGGAAGTGGTTTGGAGCTCGTTTTCGAGGTTGTGCGAAGGTCACAGGGTTTCGCCCGAGCGAAACCGGGGCTTCAGCTAGTATATATAACAATAAAGTTGAAATAATAGAATGCAATACGTAATTAAAAACAATTTTTCGCAGTAATTTAATTTGTAAAAGAATGCTATTTTCCTTTGAGTACAATTTTAAATTGATTAATTATTTGTCTTAGTAACTGTCTGTAACGAATAGAAAATGTTCGGTTTTTCTTGACATCTTGAATTACAATGAAATGCCAATCTAATGTATGAATAGAAGTATTGAATTAAAAGCGTCACTTTTATTAAATGTATTAGATGTGACGAATCAAGAAGTATAATCAAGCTTTTGATGACACCTCATTTTTCTTTTTGTGTATCAACATACCTTCAACTCCATAGTTCATATTTAAACCTTTAATTTTGTTTCATTTAGCTTTCTATATTCATTTCAGATGAAAATGAAACAATTAATAATATTAATTATTTTAATTTTTTTATGAATACTGAATTTTATATTATGTATATATAATATTTTTGTTGTAAGTTAATATATATATATAATATCAAAAGATTTAATCAATAATAAACCTTGTAGTACATTTATTATGTCACTGCAAGAAGATAATAAAAGTAACAATAATTCATATTTTCTGCTTAAATTTAATTCATTATTACACAAATTTAAAATTAAAATAAAACATTATTAATATAAAAGTTAATAAATTCATGAAATAAATAATTACACAATACGCGAAGGGAATCGCTAAAGTACATGCTATTCTCATAAAATTTCGAGTAGTGTTTATATGACGATATAGTACATGTACTACATGATCATGCTAGGCCAGACTTATGTACAAGTGTATGAGCTGTTAAATAGCGATAACTGTATGTATCAATGATAATACATTTTGTAATACTTTACACTTATAAACTGATTCTTTTCGTTAATCATTGCTAATCTAACCTAAGACTGAAATTAATTTATAGGTAATAATGTTAGCTAAATCAATTATAATTACTCGACTTTATATTATTATTTATTAATTTTATTTCATTTTTCTCTATATTTCTTTCATTTATATACAGGAATAAATTTATTAATACTTATATTTCATAATCAATCAATTCTCGTTTGATGATTGAAAAAAAGCTCTATATTGTAAATTAAATACGAACATTCAATAATTTGATTTATATTTTTAATGTCGGAAATTGCACCATAACTGTGTTAATATTTTAATAACTTTAACGCACAATAAAAGTAGGTTAGAAGACATTTTATAAATGCTAAATTATGCTTCTATTTTTTATCCAATTTAAAATAACAAAAAGATCTCATTCAATTTGATGCGATAATAAGTGATCTGCTTGAAAACACGAATTATCTCACAAATAGTTTTAGTCTGTTTGAACGTAAATCTCATTAAAGAGCAATTATTTAGAGGACAAGCAGAGTTAAATACTCAAATAGTAATTCAGGAAAGTTAACATGACCTTACTGAATATATATTGATTATTTAACCTCTCTTAAAACAGTTATGAAAATGTGACGGTGCAAAATATTTGTATATAATAATGTTTCTATTCGCGTGACATTGCATTTATTTGGCACATTTATCTAAATCAAATAAATTACGGAATTTTACATTAAAATTATGTATAATTTCATTATCACCTCTACGTATACAAATATTAATGCAATGTATGCATTACACATAAACTAAGTAATTTAATCAACATATTTAACAAAATTTTATAATACTAACAAATTTTGTACAATTTGAAATTTAATGATTCAAAAATGCATCGTAAATAAGGAATTTGTCAAAAATAACATTATTCTCCAAATAATCCAAATGCAAGGAAAAAATAAACTGAAACCATCCAATTTGAATGAAATCGTGAATCTCGCGTAAAATGAAACTGTCGACATGTTCAAATTGATGATCTAGTAAATTGAAGGACTCGACGAATTCGATATCAAGGAAAATTAGAGTGAAAAGGAAAACGTAAGGAAAATATTCGATTTCATTCGCGTTGAATACGCAACAGCTTCGTCGAAAATGACATGGAATAGCAGTCCTATGTAAATACAGTAGAAATAGTTGGAGCGAATGACAGACAGCGAACTTATGTTAAAAGGAACAAGCAGGATGGCATGTCAATACGGGTCGTCGTTATTTCACGATAAACACAAACTAACAAAGCAATTCTGCTCGCTCGAGACTCCATACAGGAGACATAACTAAGCGACGACTCAAACAGTGCAATCAGTACAGCTAACAAAGATGTAACTGTGCGTTATGCGAAATCACGAGACAAGGTAGTACCTCGCGTCAAGTATGTCCATTGTTATACGACATATGTTTCCACATATTTATAACAATTTATTTTAAAACATCTCGCGTTGCATTAAATTTAATAAAGCATGGGTCGCTATTGAATCATCCATCCAAAACCCTGTAATCTCTTCCCTATGACCGTGTATGAGTCCTGTCTAAATCCTTAGTTCCACCCTAAATACTTATGTCCATATGGACTCTCTACACTGGAAATACTAATACCATTACAATAGCATAAAAAATGATGTTGAATATATTTTGCTAACACTGCATAATGACCATGTTATTCCAGCATGGTTTTAAAATGAGGTTTACAGGCACAGTTCTGCTAAACCAACAGCTGTATTCTATATTTTGTTCCAAAACTTTGGTTATCCGATGCTGTTTTCTGACCGTGTAAGACAAAGAAAGAAATACTTTTTCGTATTACTTTTGGAACGGCGTTTTGCGTGTTCGTTTTACTGTTACTACATGTGATCACACTGGTTCACACCAGTTCACACTGACTGACTTAGTAAATATAACCTATTTAGTTAATATTAGCTGTTACAGTGATTTAAAGTATTATAGTGTGAAAATGGATGAATTTGTAATAAATAAATTACAGTTATATGGATTACCACAACTTTTTCAGCGTTTTAAAGGTTATTATTATTTTATCTCAAATTATTTCTGTTTAATGGTATACTAATACATTAAAAATGAATTGTTATATTAAACAAACATATGAATATTAAGTTCAAAATAAATTGTAATAATATCTTAATAAATGAATTATTTACAGATAATCAAATTAGTCAGTCCAATTTTCACTATTTGGATACTAAAACGATCAGCGAAATAATTCCAGAAATTGTTGTTTACTTTTTAAAACATATATAATTGCCAATTTGTTCTAAATTATCTTATTATCCAAAACATTAATAATAGACTTAAAAAATAGTTAAAACAAATGGAAACTTAACATTGAATAAATAACTGTGTTATAACTATACATAATTATTGCTTGAAAAGTGATATAATATAATTTATTTATTGAATACTGAAATTCTATTATCAATTGTATAATTTTAATTTCAAAAATTAAATGTTATATATAATAATATTTTCTCCTTATTTAAATAGACAATATCGTTAAGATTATTTTATATTGGTGTGAATAATTAAGGTCTATAATTTATTCAAATTCAAATAAAAATGTACCTTAAATTATTGTGACATATAACATAACCTATAAATCATCATTTATCTTTCCATCATATATGTCAGTTCTTCGACAGTTCAACTCTAGCATTGAAAATCATGTTGATCTAACATGGCTAAGGTTACATTGATTAATATGCTGGATCAAGTGTATACGTAACACTAATATAGCATACATATTCAACATCATAAACAAAGTTGGTATTAGTCGGCTTTTCAATTAATCTAAGCAATTTTTATGTTATAATGGCATTTTTTCATTTCCAGTGTATAGGCTCCCTATGGACGCCCTATGAACCTCTTCTATTACCCCTATATGATCTGCCTACGACTTCCTTATGACGTCCCTATAACACCCCGCCCTCTCCGAAGTGATGAAGCTATAACATAACAAATTTTTTTCTAAACATCAAATGTATATATCCCAAAAATATAAAGCCTACGATAGTTTTGTGACCTAGGGCTATATTCCCCAGTGCTAAAATATACTATTATAAATACATAAATGTTTAGGTAATTGCTAAAATTAAAAGTGTTGAACCTTGTATGGAATGATTTACATGTATTTCTTGTACGATCTTCAGTTTTACTTGAAGTCCATAGTTTCGGAGAGCTTCAACTAAAAATATGTAATATTTTGATTTCATAAAACGAAATCAAAATATTATACCAAAGTGAAATGAGCTTGACATTGACACATCTATGACTGGAAACCAAAAATAATAATAACAAGAAACAATGTTATTAACTTTATGTTCCAAATGAATACGTATTAAAATTTCATATATTAAAATTACATTTGAATCTATATAAAAAATTAGCTCAACTACATATCATCCCTAACAATTGTGTTAGGCTAAAAAATATATTCTAGCATCACAGAAAGTCTACCGAATCGATTTTAAAGACATTTTATAAATATAGCAATATACACAATTATTTTTAGAAAAAAATCCAAGCACGTTCTAATAGATAATACACCCCGCACACAAATTAGCGCCCTCTACGATTTTTGCAAATAATTCGTTATTTTCCAACGACCATAACTTCATGGTTTTCATCAAGAAGACTTCATCCTTTTTTTCAAATTGAAGCTTAAAATTTCTACTTTTATACACGTAAAGAAATATCTTAGTAAATATTACTAGGAATTTGATTAAACGTATGACGGGAGTGTCTTTTGAACGGTAATTGATATATTTTAGAAACTTATTTTCAACTTTTTATTTTTGCTCGTAACCAATACATTTTGTGAACAAAAATGCTTGTATCTAAAATGTTGTAATAAGTTTGTACCCTTGGTTTAAGTTAAGTTCTATTGAAAGATATTGAAATTTGGAATACATACAATTTTGTAACACATTTTGTAATAAAAACAATCTTTTTTTCGATAGAAAATAAAGAAGGTATGACCTTTCTAAAAAAAATTTCATTTTGTAGTTTTTTGCATAAAATCGTTATTTTCCATCAAAAGAAATTTGTTACAAATTAAAACTTATAAAATCAACTTTTCGATACGTTTCTTTGGTTTTTCGAATACCAATAATTTTGAATGGAAATGGAAAATGCAGAAAAAATTTTTTGTTCAAACTATTTTTAGCTCAAAAAAGTTTGGACACACAAAAAAAAGAATTTAAAGGAAATTAAACATTTTGAAAAAAATTCTTGGGAGGAGCTAATTTTTATGCAGAGTGTATATTATATTACAATATTATGTGTATCTACAGTGAATTTTTATTATTCACATGTCCTTTGCAAATTTTTTGTGTGACTCAATATGTTACATTTACAATGACGATATCGCTTTAAATATTGTGGTAATTGTTTACATTTGTTTTTTAATTATTCTTACACTTTCCTTAATTACTTCTAATACTTACTAAAACCCATTATATACATTCATTGAAATGTCCAGGCGGGCGAAGCCGGGTAATCCGCTAGTATATATCTCATCTATCTAGTCTAATCTAATCTAATTTAACTAATATATAACAATGAATCTATGTTTGTTTGTTTGTTTGTTTGTTTATTTGTTTGTATGAGCATCACGGAAAATCTACCGAACCGATTTGAACAAAATTTTGAGGGAGTATATAGCCCTACATCTCCAAAGTGACCTAGGCTTTATATTTTTGCGATATATACATTTGATGTTTAGACAAAAAATTTTTTATGTCATAGCTTCATCACATCGGGGAGGGGGGGTATTATAGGGATGTCATAAGGAAGTTATAGGCAGGTCATAGGGGTAATAGGACGACCATAGGGGCCCATAGAGGGTCCATAGGAGTATCTCATTTCATAATATAATTTTTATTATGAAAATAGTCATATAATACGGAGTTATTCTAGTCTAGTCAATAAAATCCATTATTGACATGAAGTTATATAAATTTATGCAATTTCGTATTGCAATGGTATTAGGATAGCTTTGGTTCATTTTGCGCAGCAGAGCGCCAAGTATCTGAATTATATAACTACAAAAAAAGTTATTGAAGTTTAATATATAATATTATTTTTTTTTTTTTTTTTTATTTATTAAATTTTTATATATATATTATATATATATATATTATATATATATATATAATAAAATTTAATATAATAAAATATAATATAATAAATAAATTTCTAATAAGTTTCCTGGAAGCCTCCCATAAGGTTCATATAAGCTTCCCATAAATTTAACATAAAACTTTTATAAGTTTGTCATAAGTATTATATTTGTGTACGTGTATTATATCATTCTATACCATGGTATCAAAACCCATGTATTCTACATTATTTATTCATTTCTTGTGTCGTATACCGCATCCCCCATGACGAAAAAGATCATTTTTGATTACTCTAATCCGTCTGAGTTAGTAAGTTTTTCAATAAAAAAAAAACTCCTTAAGGGTCTGGCGCTTGCTAAAGATTGTGTTGTCTTGAATTTAAGGAGGATGCTCCGCTACAATAGGGATATAGCGGGTTTCCACTTAAAAAGCATAGACAAAAATGTCGATGCATTCAAATTTTCCAGAAATAGAGAGAAATCTGTATAAAAACAATAATACAAAATTTGATACAATTTTAAAGTACAATTTTGAAATAAATAAGTATTAAATTTGCTCAATTTTTCCATAAGACAAATTTTAATTCTGACAAAAATCTACAACTTTATAATTTTAATTAGATAATTTTTGTAATGATTTGGTAATGATTATGCCATAGCAGTCTTATAGAAACATTTTATATTATCATATGAAATGTTTTATTTGGAAGAATACTGAAATTTCATTATAGTTATATTATGACTATGTTTCGGCTTAGTTTGCTTGTACTTATAACAAGGTAGCCATAATCATGCCACAGCAGGTTGATAGATGAATTTTAATGGTGTCAGAATAATAATGTTGCATATGTTTATTGTTATAACAATACACATATGCAACATAATTGTAACGCACAATGCACAAAACTATAATGCACAAAAAATATAATGCATAAAAAACATTTGTTTTCTATGTGTATTTAGACAGAGAACATGTATCTTAATAAATATATATACTAAGGTTATGCAAAATTTTGTCTGATTAGATGTGCTCTGGTTCGGCTTTGTAGTGAGTGTACACCGAGAAATAAAATTTGCCAGCGTTTGCAATATCGGTGATGTAATAAAAACTGGTTACGAAACGAATTTTTTGTCACAAAATTTGTTTTATGTTTCGTTTATATAAAATTTGTGAGAAAATGATGTTAGATGGCACAAGTAATTTTTAAACCAATATAAAGTTTGATGGTCTCTGCAGTTTTGACGTTATTAAGAATGACGTAAATATAAAACGCGCATGAAACTCGTTGCTTTTAATTAAAAATAAAAGTGTATAACAGGTATATCCTTATATTGGTAATTGTACGTGAATAATTAATAGAGATATTTCAAAAATAAAGTTCTAGAATGAAGTGAACTATTTCAGTTAATTCTTACGTTACATGTCACGGATGAGGTCAGAATATAATATTCATAAGGATTATGACGTGCATATATGATTGAAGTGTATTCATAAGATTCCAAATTTATTTACACAAGTGTATTATTCATGTCATAAATTTAGCGTGAACATTTAATTAAACAATTTTTTAAATTATTCAGGAACATTCTCCTCGCTATTTAATCAAACAAATTAATAAGTACCATTTATTACAAAATAGATACAAGTTTTCATTTCCAGGTAATTTTATCAAAAAATTGCATTAGTTTTATTTCATTATATTCGGAATAATCATATATATCGTCGCTTTCATGGAAAAAGTGTCATTTCGGTCGAAGGATAGAATAGAAAGAGACAAGCATTTCTTTCTCTTATAAAGTGTATGAATTTATCTTTTTTTATCTGACATTGCCGCTGAGATGGCACTTTTTTCACGAAGGTGACGATATATTCTTCATTGAATATCAAATTATTAATATACAAATATATCGGATCCCTGTACTAAATAAATGTGACAAAATAAATGCGACAAAATAAATGTGACAAAATAAATGTGGACAAAATAAATGTGAAGAAAAATAAATGTGGACAAAATAAATGTTTAAAAATGGAAATACTAAGAAATGTAGCATTTCATATAAGTGTATTTATATTGTAATGATTAATTTATGTTTTTATAATGAAACATTGATAATTCTGTCCATACCTCTACGTGTCATAATTGCGGCCGCTTCGCGGCCGCAATTACGTAATCAAACGATAAAAAAATCAATCTAACGTGGACCTCGTCAAATACACCGACCTTTAGGTGATATTTGGGATATATTAAATTCAAATTCATTCATACTTTATAAGAAGAGCAAAGTCGCACAAACCGTTTGTCGGCGAAATTAGATCGAGGCGAAGAACCACCAAAAAAAAGAGCTAGATGTATAAATTCAAATAATTTATTAAATGTAGTTAAAAAAATTAATAAGAAAGAAATATTGTCGTATTTAAATAATATTGCAAACAATTTGTAATCAATTATTATATTTATTTATTATGTTATATAAACGTTTATTATTAAAATAAACATTTATTTTGTCCACATTTATTTTGTCCGCATTTATTTTGTCCACATTTATTTTGTCGCATTTATTTTGTCGCATTTATTTTGTCCACATTTATTTAGTCCGGTTACCAAATATATCGACATATAAATAGTAATATTATCAACGTATTTAATTATATATACTAAAACTAAACATTTATTTTTCAAATATTTTTCTCTTGGAACAATTACTAAACAAATACAGTACTCCTAATGCAATAAAACATTTTTTCCCCCGGAATAGTTAGTTAATAGTCAATGAAGCTGCATTGTAGGTTGGCTTCACGTTTTACTACTAAAGATGAAAAGTAAACGGCTCTACTTTTTACTACTAAAGTTTTGATTAGCAAATCATTTATGATGAATTCGGTCTACTCTACTCATAATGTGTTACAAGCATATATATTTTTATATAAATATAAATATTATGAAAAATATTGCCATACTGTATATGTATATAAACCAGATTTTCATATATATTAAATTTGAAAAATTGTTAAGATAAATCCCTATTCATCAACTCTAATAAAACAAAGATTCTGTAAGAGGCAGTGAAAAATTGTATATTAAGGGACCATTTACGCGTCTTAAGACAAAATTTTCTTTTCCACAAACTCAGCTCTGAAATTCTGCACCGTTATTATCCCTGAATTTATATTTCAAAAGACAATTTACCGTTCTCAAAATGTACACAGTTTTTATCCGAAATAATTTAATGCCATTTACATATTTTTCGTGCCATTCTTCGTCGTACTCTGAACGTCAGCAGCCCCTTTGTTGAATTTAAATTGAAACGTTGAATTAATCGACAAATCCTACCTTAATCCACAGAAGACCTGAATAGACCGTTAGTCATTACTGTGCTTTTCTACAAGAAAATGGACGTTATCTGACGCAGTTCGCTCTGATTTACGAGAATCGTTGGCGAACGGAATAGAGAAACGGCCGATGAAAAAGCCCGTGAAAGGATCGTAATTCAAGATGTATAATAGTAATACATTGTAACAACAATAACATTACCTAGAGATTGAATAAATATTTTTAAGTGCGAGCTAAAATAACCCCTAACCCCCCCCCCCTCACGCCCATGTCATTACGTAGCATTCTACGCGAATCATTTCGAGTTATTGCTCGACGAAATATGAGACTCATATTTTGTGCAAACGCCTGACGTATCCAATTATACATTTCTTCGCATGAATAATTAACACGACAATAAATTGAGCAAACGGAATTGTTTCTTTGAGATTCAAATGGAATTTAAATTAAAATGGCACTTCGAGAATTGTGGATACACAGATTTACAGAGGTTAATTGTAAGGTCAAGAAATTGAATCATTTCTTATAACAAATAGACATTACTTTTTACCATCGTTTATAACTGTGCAAAATAATTGTTAAAACCGTAAATTGAAATCATATATAAAAAACTGTAATTTCCACTCAAAATCATTAACAAATTGTTAGTAATAATTTTTTACGTTAAAAAGTACAATTCAGTTACTTTTTACAGTAATTTATTACTTATTATTTAATTAAAATATAATTTCTGATAAATTATTGAATTAAAGGTTATTTGAAATTAAAGTTAATCAATATATCACTAATTACATGTGTAGAACAGCACTGGATATTAAAAATAATTTTTGAAATGATTTTTATGATTGATTTAAATTTGTTAGGGTTGACTTTAAATAATGAAGTAATTACAAGTCTAATATCTTGTGTTACTCATCTTAATATTTTCTACAAAATTTCTCTTGTTGTATAACGTTGTCTAATATTAATATTTTAGTTATACAGATAAAATGTAAATAGTATTACCTCTTACACTTACAATTTGCATGTTTGAAAGTACATCAGTATGTATCATACTTAATATTATATGAAAAATTGTAATTTACAAACGAAGCAATTCATATTCACGAATACAAATGCATTAAATCTAGCGTGCATTTTAAGACGAACTTTTTGCATAAAGAATCCGTGTATTTTATGATGAACAGTTTGCCTTAAAAGATCGTATATTATTTATAATGAACATTTTAATATAATATAAACGTTTTATTATAATGCTGAAAATTTTTTTTATTAATAACACCAGATTTAATTTTTTAGTCGACCGGTAATACTAACTAAATTTAAATAAAAATATTTTGTTTTTTTTTTTTTTTGTAATGCACCGACGTTAAGTGCAGGTCAAGGTGATTTTTAAGTCAAATTTGCTATATCTTTCTTTGATTTATTAATTAATCGTTATCTTTTTTGTTCTTATATGTCGAAAGAATCACGAATACATCAATGTTTGGTGAATAAAAAGAAGGGTTTTGTCTTTGTCTGGTTAGGAAATTCCGCCTAAGTTTGACAGCATGTGATCATCGCATCTTAATCTTTAAGATGATCTTTAAGATGAAAATTAAAATTTCAACTAATACATTAATGTGTGGTCTACATTTGATTTTTCTGTATATTTTAAGTGCTCTGTACACTAACAAAAGTAAACTTATAAAAATTATCATCTTTCTGATAAAATAGGGATATACTTGTAAAAGACTAAAAAATTATCATCTTTTCTGATAAAGTCTTCGAAGCTTGAGAATTATTTTCATAAAGACGAATATATTTATCAGAAAAGATGATAATATTTTGGTTTTTTACAAGTATATCCCTATTTTGTCAGAAAGATGATAATTTTTATAGGCTTACTTTTGTCAGTGTATGTATGCAAAATTATTTTCATTAATATAAGTATTATTTTAGTTTTTGCAGAAAAATTTCGTAAAGAAATATTTTTTATGTACATTTAGCCATTTCAATCCATTATTTTAGGTCTAAAGAAAGTCTTACTACTTAACGTGATAATTCTTGCAACCAGAAAATATATTAAAGTGATTGTTAATCAATTTCTTAATGCCTTGCATATCTATTTTTGTGATGCTTTTTAATTGAAAAGTTAAAATGAATACTTCAAATGTTATCAGTTTATACATAAGCTTATAGGCTTACTCACGCAACTGCAGCCGTTCTTAATTAACGATACTCGATAAATTAATTTCGAATCGAACACAATATATCAGCAAATCCTTTTAACGCCAACGAAACCGTTCGGTTTAATTATGCGCATTGCTTGCGACTCAATTTCATATCACGCCAAGGAATAACGACGCGAAGTCCAGAAGTTCAAGTCTTTAGCTTACCAGTTGAAGGATTCGGAATAGAATTCCATTTTGTAAACGATGCAGTCAAGTCACTTCAGACTTCCGAGCTAGTACAAGTGCATTTCTGTGAAATCCTCGCCATTTGGTATCTATGACAGCAACCTAGGGAGATGGATGAGTTTGTATTTGTACATATATAGATATATATGCTCATACATATATGTAAGCATGAGCATGTATACTAAATTCGAACACTTGGACCACTGCGGACACGTTGAAAGCTACAAAACTAGGACAAAGTGTGGAATATAGCAAACGAACAGATGGAATACTTGTGTCAAAAACAATAGACATTCCCGACCGACGAACTTTTCAACTTGGCAAAGTACACAGAAAGAATCATATGATAAAAAAATACACACGGATGAATTAGCGGAATTTTTACGAGTAAAGTTGATTGTATAAAAGGTAAACAAAATTAAACATGCAAATTGCATGGCGAGTAAAATTCTTCAGAAGAAATGTTGAATTACTATCATCGTGTCTTTGTAAAATTTGCTATAAACTTGACAATTAATTTATGGTCATGTTTTTATGACAAAATTTTATTTTCAATATTTTTATGTTCTTATAATGGTGCAGCAATAATGCATAGTGGCGCCCGTTGAAGTCCCAGCTTAAATGCTCTTTCGGCTTTTTCGTATTACAGTTTATTTAATTTATGCATCATTGTGATTTTCATGAAAAAATAATGAATGTAATTTAGATCAAGTAGAAATTGTATCCCTTTTCAGTAAAGTTGATCAATTATAAATTTCCACGTTTTTATAATTATAATTGAAATCTCGAAAATTAGAAAAAAATATAAAAATATATTAAAATTATCAAAGAATATTTATCCTTTCCACAATTCTACACTTTAAAATGCTGTTTTTTAATAAAATGTACATATAAAAATAAAATAAAAAAGTCAACTTTAATTTTTAGTTAAAGTCTGCCTAAACGCGAATAAAAAATGAAAATTTAAAATGCAACCTCTAGTTTTAATATCGAAATTATAATATTTTTAATTTCAATTTATCTCTCTAAATGTGAAACAGTGAAATTGTTCACTGTTTAGGGTAGTGAAAAAAAATTGACAGGAAGAACAGTGAAATTTCACTGCAATTGTAAGATCAATAAATGTTTTACTGATTCAATCAGCGATGACAATTGTAACTGTAAAATCAGTGAAAAATCAACTGATTTAAACAGTGATAAAAACGGTCACTACAAAAACAGTGAAACAGTGACTGATTCAATCAGTGATGACAAGTGTAAGTGTAAAATCAGTAAAAAATTAACTGATTTAAACAGTGATGAAAACAGTCACTACAAAAACAGTGAAACATTGACTGATTTAATCAATCATTGAAAATGCTTTTCACTGTCTGAATCAGTGAAAATGTTTTTCACTGTCTGAATCAGTGACATTTTCACCGCTGTTTGAATCAGTCAACACTTTTTTCACTGAATCGAATCAGTTAAAATGTTTCTTACTGTTCGAATCAGTAATGATGGTTATCACTGGACGAAATAGTGACTATTCACTGTTTCACAGTGACCCGATTGGCACTGCCTGAAACAGTGACTATTCACTGTTTCAAATTTAGAGCGCTGTGAATTTATATAATAATTATAAATACATTTTTATTCCCAAATAAGCGTAAAAAGAACATTTTTAAAGTATGAACTGTTGAATGGTAATTAGAAGATTCATTAAAACGTTATGAAAAATGATACCCTTATACAATTTTATTTTTAATATTCGAATAACGACCACACATTCTTCTATTGTCCGCTTCCTACTCCTACTGTCCATTGCCACTTAATATGAATTTCATGTTTTACATAGTATATAGTTAGCATAGTATTTTCCAGTTATATAGTATAGTAAAATTACGTCTAAACATTTCTATAATACTGCATTATAAAAATGTACTCACATTGTTAATTTAATAAATTTATTCATCTATTTATTTGTGTCCGAAAATTAGATTATATATACCACTACGGACGAAAATATATCCAAATATGTCTTCAAGATACAATCTATTATATTTCATATAGATATAATATATAACAAATATATAACAAAATATATAACAAAATATAGGCGATTATATATCTAATATATATATAAAGATGGCAATAAGTATAATATACAATATAAATTTCGATATATCTTCGTCCGTAGGGGAATACAACAAATAGATTTGATTTTTATACATAAAATGTGTCTATATATATGTCTATTTACTACAGATAGATGTCAGGTTAAACGAATAAGTTTTCCATTTGTTTTGTCAATAAATAAATGAATAATAGTTTCACTAAACTTCATTTCAATTTTTATAACATTCAGCCAAATAGGTGTAAATAAAATGTCGCAATGATTAAAAATGTTTTCATTTGTCATATTGTTAACCTGAAATAAACATTTTTCATAGAAAATTCACATATTTCTGATATATTTCTTATCATTAAGTTTTCCTTGGTTGTACTGTCCACGGTGAAAGTCAAAAGCGCCAATATGCTATATCAAAAGCCAGGATTGATGTATCAAATGCGCCAATAAAAATATATGAATTATTTAAATTTTATAAATTTGTAGTTTATAAAAAAATTCTTCATTGATGTAGCAAAAAAGGCACAGATCCATATTTGCATGACAATCTCTGTATAGGACTAGAATTTAACTAAAAACTATTCTAAATAAAACCGATTTATTCTTTGAATTTAATTTTGTAGAATCCTTTATGTATCATTTAGATATATCTGCTCAATTGCTTGATCTGATTTAAAAAATTCTGATCTGCAAACTAGCTTTATCAAATATTTCCAAATATTACAAAACAAATTTATTTAATTGAAGTAACTATCACAAGTAGCACAAGTTATCATTAATTGAACGCACGGATTCTAAAAGGGGATCTACGCTCGCAAGCCATCCGATGGATTGCACAGATCGAGGGAATTTGTTAAAATATAAAGATTATTTCATTTGAAAAATAAAAAATATCACGATATACCTCACTGAATATTTGTTTTATTTAATTAATTTAAAATTTGAATGCAAAGTGGTACAAATACTTCGAAGGATGAAAAGAAAAAAATATTATTTATTGAATATTTATGAAATTATTGTTGTTTAACATTTATTGTTAACATTGTTAACATTTATTTGTGTTATTTATTTTAATCCAAAAAAAAAGAAATGTAAAATATCTTTAGAATAATCAATATTTAATCATAACCACATGAATACTGCAAACTTAAGTATAGCAAGCGCACGTTTCTTTCTTGCGTGCGTTGCGCATAAGAAAGAAACTCTCATAACTTGTAAACGCCTGTATTAATTGATATGCGATTTCACAGAAAACTTATTCGAACCCTCCTTAAGAACTTTGTCGCTTTGACTTTTTGAAATTCGAAATTTCCCTCGATACTTTTTTAGTTCTAACGTACGAACGCAACAATTACGAAACATCGGTTTCGAAAAATATAAACAAAGAAACGTTAAATATTTAGATAAAAAATTAAATCTTATCATCTTTGTTATCTCAAACCCTGCTTAGATATTAATTTTCAAGTCAATTTGTGAACAATTACCTGAGATATCGCGAGTTGAACGCAAAAATCACATTAAAATTGAAAAATGAAAAAAATGATGTTTTATTTATTTTTAGCAATAAATATTAATTTTTCATATAAAAGATAAATACAAAAAAGATGCGTAATTTTCTGCTGAACATCGTGATATTTTTTATTTTTCAAATTAAATAACTTTTATATTTTAACAAATTCCCTCGATCTGTGCAATCGATCGGATGGCTTTTGAGCGTAGATCCCCTTTTAGAATCCGTGCGTTCAATTACATTATTGTCATCGAAATATTAATAGCACACATATTAATACTGTATTCAAATTATTTAGATGTCATATAGACTATATTAACCCCATTACAGTTATTAATTCAGTTCAAACATATCTCCTTACATTAGTATCATACTACAGTCATATATATATTTATAACGTATCAAAATATAATGACCGTTCAGTCTTGATTGAATCCTAAGATCCTAAAGTTTTACCAAGTGTAAAATATTAAATTCTCTTAACTTTCCAACAAACTAAATTGGATTCATATTTAATTAAATTCTGTTACAGATTAGAACATTAATTTTCAACATATGTAATCCAGATTTTTCATTTTATTTTTACCTTTCTTATTATTAAGTTCAAAACATACTCTGAAAGCTTTTATATATGTTAATTTATTAAATATTATATTATAAAAATAATTAATTATTACTAGAAAAATGAATAACATATTCATATAGAATCAATCTGTATGAAGAAGAAAAAAATTACGTAATAATGTTAATTACGTAATATGGTAATTTTATCTGTCATATGCTTAATTGTGTCCAGTTTCCTGTTTAACTTATCCATTATGTCTAAATAATTTAGCTGATCAAACAGCTATAAACCATAAGATACTTTCTACTTTATAATTTTCATAAAGTACAAAGTTCGAATTTTGAACTTTTCCATTTAGTGCATCAAAATTCTTAACAGCACGACCTCTTATGAGGTTTTCAGCAGGCGTTCTATGTAATAGCATAAAAACAATCAATCAAAAGCAGACACAAAGTTGGCCGCACTGGAAAAGCATAAGTTTAAGAGATGCCAACGTTGTGGTTGCCTCGGAGTCTCTCGGTTGACAGAGATACCTCTTGTATATTGTTATAGGAGCTCGCGCTGCTCGACAGGAGCGTCGGACTAACTTACAGGAGACTTCGGAGTTTAGTTAGCAATGAAGTCCGCATCTCATGTTAGTCTAATTATTCAGACCCAGATGTGTGGCTTGTTGTTTCTACCCAGATAACAACGAGTGTGCCGGGGGTACTAGCCCCACGGGAAAATGGAAGTAGTTATATAATGCATTTCTCTCGTGTAAACTCCAATCCAATTAAGACTACATGCATGCGATACGTTATCAGGTGTAAATGGGATAAACTCCCTGCCTCTTCCTATTTTCATTTTCGCCGCACCTCTTATTCCTATGTTTATCTTTGCGCCGCGCATGAAGCATTGTTATGCTAACAATTGTCTACAGTATTTCCGAGAAAGATCCCCACGCAAAACAGAAATGCAATCGTGGACGCGTACTAAATAGCTCCTTTTTTGTCATGGCTTTTCCAAAATTTCATTCGAAGATCCTCGGGGCTCCCTCTCCACGCCTGAAGGCTCAAATTAATGGGCTACCCGTTTACGTAAGTGTAATTAAACTTTTCAAGATAAAAGATGAACGATAATTCGTGAGCTTTGTCATGACTATTGTATTTTCAAAATTTAATTATTACTCTGTTTACATAATAGTAATTATTTTATCGTTTGTTTTTTTATAAATAACGTATGACTTAAATAATGCTTTAGTTAATTAACGATTTGATTTTATGTAAAATTTCAATAAGCATTTTTCACACGACAAACGAACGATTTTCCTCCACACTTAAAGACAATAAACATTAATAAAACATAATATTAAATCAGCTTGATTTTAAGTCATATATTACGTAAGCTTTTACGTTAAAGAGCTACGTATGAATTTAAAAATTATCAATAAAATTATAAAATATTTTTGTAATGTCTATTTTTTAAGAAATTTTCATCATAGATATCAGATTAACGGAAAAGAATAGAGTATATTTAGTATATAGTTATAGAAAGAATAAATATAGCTCCAGAAATAATGGTCTCCCCACATGATCGAAAATATATGTCAAAATATAAAAAATATATATTTTATATACTTGACAAATACATATATATATGGAATATATTTTTTATGTATTTTAAAATATATACAAAATATACTTTCGAAATA
>JABFPJ010002874.1:0-17912 GCA_022817425.1 Gryon sp. ZL-2020
ATTCGTTTATAAATATGGATCAGGGAACAGGATTCGGTGTGGTGATGAGCCTGAAGCAACTAGTCAATAGATTTTACCGACCAAATTCAAACGTTGCCGCGCCAGCTCCGCCTCAGCCGCAGCCGGCTCCAACATAATTATTATAACGAACAAAGTACATCGAGTTCAAAATAAACACCGTGCTCTTCTTGGTTTCGCCATGAATCGAAATTAGCATGATTTCATATGGTTAGAATGAACAAATGGTAAACAATCGATATCAAAAAAGTGGTTACGTATAAAACGTTACTGTTGCAATTTACGAAAGAAGAATTTGTAAGATAACGAAATTGTTATATTCGATGCATGAAATACCAATAGCGAATTGGCTCATTGAATGGATGCTACTCTTCAACATTTATATACGCTTTTTTCAACAAATGTCAATCAGTGTCGAATATTAATCGCCTCTAGTCATTTTTTTCATTGCTGAAGAAGACAACAATTACTGTCAGTACATACATTTTTAACTTCCCAATCAACATTGAGTGTAGTAGAGTTGACACAAAGTTAATTTGGAGGCAATGAGTTTCTTATGAGTTAACTTTGCAGCAACTTTAAGAATTGCATATTGATTGGGTTTGATTGTTTTTGGTGTTTTGCTATATTTAATTTCATTTTTATATTTAAATATTCAACTGTGAAAAGTAATGATCTTTTCAATAGGAGTCACGCATCTTCTTATCTCATTTATTCTGAAACTAGACACATTTTTCATTCAACAAAATATCTAGGAACAAATTTTAAATGATTATGATGTTCTATAAAGTAATCATGAAAAATAAACGAACTGTTCTATATCAGTTCGTGTTTTTAATTCATGATTTATTAAATAAATATAACAATGATAAACTTATAAAATATATTTAAATTAAAAAGTCTATATATTAAAAAGGAAAAAAACGACTGAATGTACTTTTCACTATCAAATCTATAAATTTTGTGAACATATTATAAAATAACTTGAAGGAATACATTTTTACATTCGCTTGAATGAAACATGATTATATAATTATTTTAATACGCATATTTATTTCAATTTATTTTAATATTTTTTTTAGAAATATTTTAACAATATATAAAATTCTTTCGTTCAAGTTGATTTTTTAAATTAAATTAACATAAAGAAGAGTCTTATTACTTAAATAATTATAAATGTTGAGTTAAAATTACGAAATTATTTATGCCTATTTTATCAGTAAATATAGAAGATAGAATTTCATTTATTTTCTTTTTAATTAATTATGTTACCAGTAAGGCATTTTGCAAAGTAAAATATTTGTGTTCAAAGTAGGCTTGTCAATTGAACATTCACACATTTACGTTATTATAATAAATTTTCTAATATTTTTTATGTAAAAGTGCAAGAAGTATTTAATTAATACAATTTGATTACCAAATCATATAATTAAAACAACTTCTACGATAAAATATATAAACAATTGTTCGAAAATGATAATTGAACTATTTGAACTTTGAACTGAACTATTTTGAACAGTTCAAACTATGTTTATAATTAATAACAAAATATAATCTGCAAACATTACTTTTGAATTATCATTTACAGATTTTGTGTAATTTAGATATGGACCAAAGAAATTTGAGTGAATTTTATGTTTTATACTAGAAAGTTGTACAAAATATAACGTATTTAGTTTGGAAATTACAAATGTTCAACAAAGTTCAATTGACAAGCCTATTATACACATGTCATATTTTTTTAATAATAGTAATAATAAATAAAATGTACAGCGTAATCATTATAATAAGCTAATAATAATTATTGACACATAATACAATATTCCCAAATCCTAAGTAATACAAGTATCAATGAACTTTAGGACTTAATTCATAAAATAAAAATACACCACCTAGTGGTACAAATTGAAAGAAATCAATAGAATTCAAATGCAATGACAAATTAGTTATTATCAAATAATTAAATATAATTTATAATTTAAAATTATGGTTTGAACAAATTTATAAATTAAAAATATGAATAAACAATAAATTCAATACATTACAAGTTTTATTGTATGCATATTATTGTTATTATTATAATTACTATTTAACATTTTTTTCTATATTAAAAGATTAAAGATTACAAGAACATTTTAAATAGAATTAATAATTATTAATTAAATTAAATTAATATTATTAATAATTATAGTATATTAATTATTAAAATGGTTATTACATACAAAAAGTGATTCTTTCGCATGAAATATGAAAATAGTAATATTAGTATGCTGCTTTGAAATATTAATGACTATTTTGGATGAGCTAAAATATATGTAGGATATTGAACATACAGATAAATTAAATACATCATTTTCTACGAAATTTTACTGAACTCATATTAAAAAACTTAAATTGAGTTCCTTTTTTTCTATTGCATTATAGAATATGAGTTTTCTCAATAATTTTCGCCAAATTCTGCAATATTTATTTATGGTTTTAATAACATAAATAAATATATGTTAACATAAAACAAATAATTATTAATGGACAGAACATTAATTTTAAGAAAGATTTTGTGTATAAATATGTGATCGTTCATTTGAAACCAGCTAACTATTTGCTTTCGTTCCTCTCTTAATGAATAGTTCAATAAGTTTACTGACTATTTAATAATTATATTATTATATTATAATTATACTCTACATATATATTTTGAAATAGAGTACAAAGAATGTACATAAAATATATAAAATATATATTCGCAAAAATTGCAAAATTGCATGAAAAAATCGAAAACATAAGAAAATTGAAAATGCTTTTAAAAAATATAATTTATAAAAGTTTTTATTATTTATATATTCCAATTTATTGCTTGATTTAAAAAGTAATTACTTGAAAATTATTGATACTTTGCAATATATTAACCTAGAATGTTTACATATAAAACATTGCATTTGACATGTCGTTTAATATAGAGCAATCAGGACATTTCAGGAAAATATGTTTTTTATATATACATTTGAAATATATTTTCTTTCCTTGTGAGTATTAATCAATAACGACAATTTTTTTAATTTTAACTTCAATTTTGAAAACGTTTATTATTAAATTATTAATTTAATAATTTAATATATAATACATATAAATTTAATATATAAAAATATTTAGTATTAATAATAATTAATTTTCCATATGTCTTATTTAACAATTTTGGAATAACATTTTTTCCATAAATTAAGCAGAATTCTTCCTCAAAACAACAAATCAACATATAATTGAATAACAAAAGTATTACTAACCATCGCATAAGTAGTCGTAAAAGTTAGGTTTAAATTGGAGAAAAAGAATGAGAGAAAAAAAGATAGAGAAAAAAAAAGAAAAAACGAGAGGAAAAAACAATGAGCGGAGAAAACAAGCGAAGCGCAAACAACAAAGTCAAATACAATTTTGCGACGTTAATAATCATTGAAGTGAAGTGCTTTTTGTCGGTGAGTTTAAAACTCTCGGCGCAATCGCAAAAAACGATCGTTCGATGGGATTCGCAAGTTAACAAAATGTTACAAAAGCAAGTCAAAAAGCATCGCCTCGCGGTCAAAACGATTACCATCATCAATGCTTGTCTTGGTCGCGCTGTCCCCGTTGCGTTCCCACGAAATGACAGCACTACGAGAGAAATTCCATCCTGGCACTCCTAGGCATTAGATAATTATGGTTTGACGTTCCTTTTGACCCGACCTATCTTCCTTTTCCTTTACAGCCGTCGCAACTACGCCGACAATCAAAAACCAAATCCAACATATATATAGTAAAACGTCCGTCATTTTCAAACTATAAACTGTGTTTATCAACAAAACACTCGATTATATATCGACAAACAACTGGATGATCAATATGACAATTTACATTTCAGTATATTCTGCTTGTGTTCAGTTATATTATAATAAAAATAATTGTGGTTAATGATTGCTACTATCGCGTATATAACAACAAATCATATTAAAAAATGTATAACATATAATAATTGAAAAAACAATCACATTTTGAAATCATACATATCCAAGGGATTTCAAAGGATGTCATAGGAATGTCAGAGAATGTCGTGAGGTTATCATAGGGATCTTATACGGATGGCAAAAGGATATCACGGGAATATCACAAAGATATAAGGATACTAAAATAAAATAAGTTTAGATATTAACTAGCGATTTAACTAGTTATATATAGTACTAATATAATAATAATATAATAATAAAACTATAAAATATATATAATAATTAGAAAAGCAATCAAATTTTGACATACATTTTTTAATTGTAGATTTCACATTTTAAGAATAAATATTATAAAAATTACTTTAACCAAAATGAGGAATTTATTTAGTTCTAAATAATTAAAGCAATTTATAATAATAAACGGTTGTATTGAGTACAATTCTTTGCCTAGTGTTATTCGAGTTTTATTATCAGTATAAATATTGTAAATGAAAAAGTAGGGAACATAATTATATATAAATAGAAATCATAAAATCAACGATAAGAGCGGAAACTGCGGCGAAAAAAAGGAGTAAAATTAAACGTCAAAAACAAAAATAACGTGAAACTAAATATAAATATATAGATATATATAACAACTGTGAAATCGAAAAATGTTGATTACAATGATAAAGCGGTCGTGATTGTTTGACACGGTTAAAAATAAGAAAATAAAAGAGAAATAGAGAAAAACGCGAACGAGCGAAAGAAAACAAAGAAGATCCGTTGCAAAACCGCAATGAGAAAAGAGCGAACAAATGCTGCGAGTAAGTCGGTGGTACCTACTGGAGCATCGTTTATTAATGGTTGCGTTCCCCTCTTTCTATTTCCTCTCTTTATCTATATGAATCTATTTGTCTCTTTCTTTTTGCCACACGCGCGCGCGCCTGGTGTCGTATATTTGGTCGGCACGTCGCGTCTGCGAGAAAGGTCCGCCGGAAGGAAACGAGACGCTCTCTTAAGGCGCACAAATAACCGTAATCTAGCACGCAAATTTCTACTCATTCAATATTTTTTTATGATTCCCCAGTGCTCTCATGGTACAATTGTGCGAGCGCGCTTACACAACAATGCATTTGGGTCGTCACAAACGACACGTGTCCAAAATCGCCGCGCTCAATATTTAAATAACTATTATCCAAATAATTATACATGTTCTCATATATGAACTTATATATTAACTACATATATAAATATATATACTGGTATATAATATATTGGCATGTATTCACTGAAATTACCTTGAATCAAGTGAAATACACTTCATTCAATGAATTAGTTTTTTAAGTAAAAAATTTGACGTAACATCACTTTTCATAATATTTCATATAAAAAATCAGTTTAGTTTAACATTTCAAAAGAACTGACATGCTTCTACAATATTCGCGAAAAACTGATGATATAGAAGAATTTAAAAATTTTTATACATTTGCAATGAATACATTCTTATACATTTTTAAATTAAATTTTGTTAAAATTTTATAATTTTTCCTTATAAAATTCATTTTATACATGAAATGTAATATAAAAAAAATATTCAAACCATTTAACTATCTATAACACGGATTATTACTAAATAAAATGTTAATATAACTTATACTACTAAAAAATAAAGCCGCATTTCAGATCAGGGCAAAAAATATTCATAACTGTCCTTGAAAAAAAAACTTTTTAATATAATTTGTATAACTTTTCATAAATAATAAATTTCTCATAAATGAAGTACTAAATAAGAATTATAAAACTAGTTATGAAAATTACAATTTGTTCTAACATTTTATGGAAAGCTGTAGCACTTTGCTTGCATCTAAAGACAAACAGAAAAGTGATTGCAAACTTATTTCACGCTTGTGCATAAAAAAAAATCTGCGAAAGACACATAAAAGAAGCACTTAATTAAAATCTTAGAAAAAAGTTTATTCAAAACAGGAATAAAACGAAAGATCCGAAAATTGGTACCAGTTTAAAAAGTGATGAAAAGAAAAGCAAGTCTTACGTTTGACTTATAAAATGAAGTAGATCAATTGTGAATCTCTTGATGATTTAACTTTGCACTTTTAGGCTCCTTGGGAACTTCGGTGTTCGACACGGATGTTTATCTTGTCGGAGCAAGTGGCGGAGTTTATGCACTCCTTGCGGCTCATCTTGCCAATGTTCTCCTTAACTACAACAACATGGAGTTTGGTATAATTCGTCTCGCTGGAATATTCATTATCGGTAAGCAGCCATCATTTTATTTCCAATTTACGCAAATATTTCATTTCGTTCAATCAGTCTTAATAAACCAACGACAAGGATTATGATAATGAACCCATTCGAATGCTTCTCATCTATAAATCAAGTATTTAAACCGCCTGCAATAATTTATTCTTAATTTACACTATGCTCGTTTAATCTCCGAATAGCGTCTCATTATGTTCGTTCAATTTATTGTTTCATTTTTTTTAATTACAAATCTAAATATTTTTCCGCGCTTCAAGCTATTTATGTTTTCGTTTCTAAAGAAAACGGTTCAAATTATAATGAGGGATACATGAAATACTTTTGATATATTAATTTCTTTGTCCAATGAAAACATATAAATAAAAACAACAAATATTGAAATGAATAAACATGAATGGAAGACAAAAAAAGCAGATGAAAATTTTACTAGAATCGCATTAAAAAAGTTTAAGTTTCCTTTTATTTGAGTTGTTAATTATTAAAAAAAACGTAAAATTGTGGGATTGTTTCACCAAATATAAACCAATGTTAAAAACTATTTACAAACCATTCGGTAGGCAACGCATCAAGTATGAGTATCACGAGTAGTTTGTTTTTGTTTACAAAAACCAACCAGCAACAGAAAAATACTATTGATCGCGAAAAGTTACGTCGGAATGTGGTATCAGCCTTTCGAATTCGAAAAATAACTGGACAGATAATTTTGTTGTTTCAAACACAAATAAACCGAGCTTTATGTTTGACAAAATATATTATAAAACTATATTTTTTTTTGTAATTTTTGTCATGCTGTTTATTTATTTAAAAGCTGAAAAATATCAAACAAAAAATGCAGTAATTAATAATATATAATCTTATAATAGAACCTTTTTTGTCAAATCAAAGAAATGAAAAAAACACACCTACCCAGGAAAAAGAGATAACTTGACAGAGATAAAATATGAATGACAGAATGAAAACGCTGTACAAGGTATAATTAATTAAAAAGTTTTCAAAAAGTAAAGATGGAAAAAAGTCTCGTGTCGGCCAAAAAAGTGCAAGATAAAAAAACATAGAATCGAAATAATAAGATAAAAGCAAAATTACGAGCCATAGCGATGAGTATAGTGAAATGATAAAAGTGTTGACGATAAAAACCTTTTCGCGGACTTTGATTGTCTTTTTGATTTGACGAAAATGCGATTTTTCGATATAATATATATAAAACTTGAGAAAAAAGTAACGGGGTGACATAAATTTGATCAAACTCTTCTTCACTTGGGCAAATCTTTATATATATACACACATATATATACATGTTCTATTCGGTGTCCGGCCTGTAATGGAAAAAAGATAGAATCATGAGAAAGGACAAAGAACAAGACAAATGTGATCGCGCGCGGAAAAAGATGCCGAAAAGTGTTCTTGCTTTTTGTTCGCAGCGCCATTTTCTACGATACTGGATGATAGTGCACTTTTATTGGTTGAGAGTAATGTATTAATTCGCCTTAAAACGACCGCAAATATCAAAAGTTCTTACAGTTCTCGCGTAAGAGAAGTTTGATTTGTGTTTCGCGATGACCTTGGATCGCCAAAATCCTACCGAACTTTTTTTTTTTCGTCGTCCCTTTTTTATCGGTCTCGTTTCTTTTTCTGTCGTATTTTCCCCTCTACACGTTTGATTCTTCTTCTATTATATTAGTTCGAAGTCGAAGATAAATTTCAACTATTCATAAAGATTATCGGCTCGTTTTTCGCGTGACAATATATCAAGTGGATCAGCGCGTTTTTTGGTCGCCCGAACAAAAAGCTTGTCAGACGCTATCTATGCATAAAATTCGAGATAGTATAAGAAGAATCGCAATTGTCGTTCCAGGTGTCTGCTTAATGCCATTATGTCGGATGAACTTGCAATAGGATTTATTGATCGTCTTTGTCCCAATCTTTGTTATCGTTAAACAGTCAACGTTTCGCTCATATATTAATAAAGAGGACTACAAAAAATGATAATAATTGTCCATTTTCTAGTTATAGCTTTACGAAGGATTTCAATTAAATATCACCAACAAAATAAGTACACTCGACTTCCTCATAATGCAACAATTCGGGACCGGAAACAATCTCTTATTGCAACCATACCAATCAACAGTTTAATTTGATCACTTTCAATAATGCCAACATAAGAAAACTTAAATTGATGTTATGTTTTCATTCTAAACTACGTTATCCTTGACTTTTTATGTTGTATTATGCAGAATAACGTACCAAGTAGTTTAAAAGAGATTAAAAAAGTTAAAAATTAAATATTATTTTTATCTGAAAAAAAATATAATTTGAACTCATTTATTTGGAATTTCGCGCCAAAATTATCTACACTTCATTCGTTGCATTATCGGAACAGATTTCGTTGCAATATTAGGTGTTGCAATAAGAGGAAGTCGAGTGTAACCTAAATTTCGCGCAAGAGAAAATTCATCAAAACATTCGGAAACTTATTCAATTCAATACTAAAAAAAGCAAATGCAAAACTTGACTAAAAATTACTAATATATACGAATTACTTTATTCCTCAATAAAGTATTTTACATGCGGATTCATACAAAATTTGAATTAAATCTACGTTTTAATAAAAGTAAAAATTTTCAACTTTGAATAAACACTAATAACTTTTTTGATATTCTAACTTTATTATAAATCTGTCTAAAGGAACCAACATATAAAGAATCAAAACAAAAATTTTAAATAAACAATTAATTTCAAAAGATGACTTGTTTTTAATGTAATATGGAAAATGTACAGTTTATAGAATCAAAAAACAAATATCATGAATTGAATCAAAGAAAATCAAAGAGACGAATTGCGGAAAAATTGAACAAATCCTTTACTGCTTTTTAAAATGCTCTAAGTTTTCAAAGTTTTTTTTTTCTCTTTTATTATTTATTTCTCTTTTAATATAAAAAATGTTTGACTGAAACGTTTGACGAAATGTTGATAAAACATTTGTATACAGTGTTCGTTATTTTCATAGATGAAAAACGAAAAAAGAACATGAAAATGATAAATAAAAAGCAGAATAAAATAAAAAATAAGAGGTATACAAAAATAAAGTAGAGCGACGGTTTTGCGCTTAACTTGTCACGCTGAAAATTGCTTTGAGACGTGTCGACAGTGGATGTTAAAGTGGACTCCGCAGTTCATCCAGACTTTTTTGCGATAGGCTCTCAAAGATCTGAAATACGCACTAATTATTTTAAAGAAGAGGGTTTTTGAATGGATTATTTCAACATCTTTGTAATATAGAAGAACTGTCAATAGAAGAAAAGTCCCATTTATGTATACATAATTATAAAACAGTACATTTTGACACTAGAGGCCGACAGGCCTCGTGTGACAAACGACATTTTTTGGTACGAGGGCACGACTTTGCCGTACGATATGAAGTTGGCACGAGTGTTAAAAATATATATAAATACACTGTGAGTAAAAAACAAAAGGAGAAAAATTAGGGGACGTGTAGTAATTTCTTTTAGTATCATCAAAAACATACACTTTTTATAGTTTCAATTTTTCAAATATTATAGTTGACTATCGAAAAAATTTTCAATAGACGAAGAAATTTTCTAGTATAAAATGACAATATTAATTATCTTGAAATTATTATACTTTTCTCGCCTGTATAATTATTTAAGAGAAAAAACGAAATATTATTTATATTATAGAGAATATATACTTTATAACTACATACACAAAATATTTGAAAAAATAACTTTATTTATCATGCTTAATGTACATAAACATTCACGATAAAGTATTTAATTTGTCCATAAAGAAATTTAAAACAACCAGAAAAAGAACAAGTTTGAAATAATGTAAACATTTGTAGAAATGCAAAGAACGTTTTTACGAACTTTCAGATTGCCAACTCGTTGTGAAGGAAAAACGAAATAAAATCAAAATAGTTGATATAATTTACGACTAACATATAGAAGCGTTTTTTGATAATTTTTCGTCAAATGTATTTCACGATATATCTGCAATTTCATACATTGCCTGGTTCGTTAGAAATTTGTTTTTATATCCTATGTATACATACAAATTAAATTACTTTCAAAGAAAAATATTTTCCATACGTTTGCTTGTCATTTTTGCGCAAATATTCGTTTAATTTTATTATTTTTTAACGTTATCTTTCTCAATTTTTGAATCATTTTATTATCTTTGTTAATTTTGTTTATTCCACATTTACAAACGTTCATTTAAAAATAATGATAATAGAAAGCTAATATTTCTTTGTTTGTAAAGTACTAAGTACAAAGTGAATAATAATTGAGATCACGACAGATAAGCTAAAGAGAAATTTTGATTAATAATGAAATAATGAAAAGAACCTTTTTCAAGAACAAAATTATGTTTTTCTAATGTTCCGAGATTTATACAAGTTAATATATCATAGCTTACAATCGAATGACCGGTAATAATTTATTACTCTAATAGCTGATAAAATTAAGGAGATATTATACATTTTAATTATAATCTATTGTTGGTAATTTTAAACTATATTATTATATTAAAATTATATAATAAATTCTAATTTCATTATTATTAAATACATTTTCTGGTAGAATTTTGAATTTGGCTGCACCTAGGGCCTTCTTGGACATACCCTGTTTCAAAATTGGACCAACATTGGCTCCATGTACGATTTTTATGGGATTCAAATTGGTTTGAAACGCTTCCCTATAAATTACCTAGTTAGGTAGTCCCAAAATGGACCTATCGAGGCCTACCTTTTTCAGAGCCTGCTTTTTAAGTGGGCAAGCCGTATTCAGTTTCTATTAGGTTTATTACACTTTTACCGCGGTAATTATTTGACCAATTTTATTTAAAAATTTTAAATATCCAAATTATGTTGGGAAAATCCGAAATATTCAGTTTAATATGATATACTTTTATATTATAATATAAATCAATTTATTAAAAAATGTAATTTTCTTATTATAACCATAAAATATGGATTACTTTAGATTATTCAATGTATAAAGAAACAATTTTCAATAAATAATCCACTTTTTGAACATTCTATTCTGGAATTTTGTTAATATCTTTCGTTTCAACTTCAAACGTCATCCACCGAAGCTATATTGACTTATTTTTAAAGCAATTATAGAATTAAAATGGTTTGACGATGAAACAAAAAAAATAAAAAGAAAGCAAAAAAAAGTAGAAAACAAGAAAGTGGTTTTTCCAAAGATTTATCGAGCACAAGTTATATCTCAATACGTGCGGTCCTTTTAATTGGACATTTATGTGATAAAGTCAACATCACGTTTTTTGGTTTGGGTCGACTGCATTCGATAACTCCTGGCAGCGCCTCGCACGTGCCTTGCAGTTTTCGACGAAAACGAGACTTCCTCCGAACGAAGGAAATAGATATCACTTTGCTCAAAGTCACGTGTCTTAGTGTTGTCAACATTGACAATGAAGAAAACGAAGACAAAAAGAATCGTGATTACAGTCAAATTCTTGAAAAGTCTTCATATATTAAATTATATAATTTATCATCCATATTTAAATGAATAACTAATTTGAATATAAATTACAAGTACAAATTGTATAATTAATTATGAATTATACGATTAAAATTAGTTTGAATCAAACTGAATGTTTAATTCTTAAATAAATATCTTTTTATTCAAGATCTTCATTTAACTTAATAATAGATATACTATACATTTACATTTAGAAATGTTCTTATTGCATTTTTGTTTGACCGAGATCCTAAGCATTAGTGTAAACTGTACTCTCGTCGAATAAATTATACGCGCTCCATTATCGTGAAAATGCCGTTTACATTTCAACTTTTAGCCCCATTAACTCACATTCTTTAGCAGAACCTTTACTTCATCATGTCAAAAAAAATCTAACTATATTTTGTAGTTTTGAATCGTTTTTTATAAAATATAAAAAATTGTTTAAATTGTGATTTGTTTTCAAATTTATTTATTTGAAAACAAATCATAATTTGTTTAAATTATGATTACACCTTTAAATACATAAGTTTGCTTATCGTGACTTAATCATTATTACGAAAAGGTGCAATTAAAATGTATCAAAATGAATGCAATTACATTAAGTGTAAAATGAACTTAAGTAGCGAGGTTGAGTGAGTGAGATCTACATATTTGTTTTTATCTGGTACATACTTACTGGTTTTGCCGTGAATTTTTTATTTGATTTTTTAATTTAAAATTTATAAAAAAATTTAAGAAAGTAGTACCAAAAACAAGTTTTAATACTAACTAAGATGATGAAAATGGCAAATTATTAAATTGCTGCAATTAGAACAGAAGTGGAATTCAATTAAATTACATTCATTATAATTTACTGTCAGGATTAATTAAATTATGAAAATGTATCACAAAAGAATATTATTCATTTAATGAAACTACAAATGTTTTTTAATATTTATATTATTTTTGTTTAAAATGAAATATAAAAGGTATTTCAATATCATAGATATTTTAATGAAGCAAGTAATTATATAAGAAATAATTCATATAAAATCAAAGTTATTTGTTAAAATATCGTAAATTATATGTAAATTATTATTTAATCTTACCGCCTTAAGGTGATTCTTCAGCTATGTAAGAGCAAAAAGGATAGAGCTAATGGTGACTCCATTAGTGGAAGAGAGAAGCAGTAAATTCGATTGAAGAATCATCTTAAGCATAAGAAACAATGTATAAACTACAATATATTTTTTAATTAAGTGTTTCTTCAAAACATACAATATAACAATTATTTAACTCGAGTACACATACAGAGAAAATATATACTATATTAAATTACTAATATATTATTTATACCAATAAACACACAGCCACTGGAAATGCATTAATTTGATAGCAAAAATAGTAATTTATAATAGGAAAATCTAATTTTGGATATTAAAAATTGAAAGCATTAATATTTCAAATATAAATTGTTACTTTTTATATCATGACATTAAAGTAATTTCGCAGCTACTTGTTATTCAATTATTGAAATAGTTAATTTTAAAAAATTAACTATTTTGTTAATTAGCATTTCCTGTTCGCAAATTTAATAGCAACATTCAACGGTGTAGAATTAGGATATTAAACAGTGCAATCGATACAAATAAATTACACAGGATAACATCATTATGTAATTACAGTAATTATGTTATATAAAATATTGATACGCGTCGGGAAAAATATCGTAAAACATTTCTATAATCTCACTAAATTTTAATCTACTGCCTACACTGGAAAAAAAACTACTGAATCAGTAGTATTTCAAGACTGAAATCACGTTATAAGGACACACTGAAAACCAATAATATAAACGTATGAAACAGACAAAGGCAAAAGATTCCTCGGTTAACATTGTTTATCTCATTGATTTAAATGTACAAATTATAATAAAAAAAACTATCTAATCTAAATATGTGTGTTCAAAGTATAAATGAGATATGATTTTATTAGAATGTTTAAAATATAAAAAAATATGTTTAACATAATTAGTAATGATTATTTAAATGATCCAACTATTTTCGTTTTCTTTTAGCGAGCGCAGACGTGGGTTTTGCGATCTACGACAGATATCCGGCAGAACAAATGGGACCTCCTGTCTCATATGTAGCTCATTTGACCGGTGCACTCGCGGGGCTCACAATAGGTCTGTTGGTTCTTAAAAACTTTGAACAACGTCTTCACGAGCAATTACTCTGGTGGGTGGCTCTGGGTGTTTACGCGGCTTGCACCATCTTCGCCATTATGTACAACTTAATGCATCCAGACTATCCCTGACGTGAGGTGAGGTTCGCGTACGGACAGCCGATACATCGTGCGACGTAACGCGAAGCCAAATGCGTCATCAACTCTTGCGATACCAAATGAGCAACCGAATGTCAACAGCAGCAGGAAACCAAGTACCAAAGAGATATCAAAGGAGCCGACGACGATGGTCGTGAACCGCGGGCTGGTCGCGACGCGATTTAGTCTTCCGAGATGATAATGAACGATATCGATATTCTGCCTCCAAAAATCAACGCGACTCGAGCTGTGCAAGAAAAAGGACCAAGTCAGCGCTCACAATTCAGTCCAAAAATCAACTGCTTCTTCTACCTGCTTATATCGTCTTCCAAAAGAAAAATATGAAACAAATAAGAGAACAGAACAAATTTTCCTTAATGTAAAATCTATTTAAGTCTTTCTTTTCCAGGATACAATACAAAATTGTATTAATTTTTGTTAGAATTTCTTTGATGTTTTAACTATTTAATTATTATGTAAGGTTGAAAACTCAAAACTAACTTTAAATAGTATCCTTCCAGCAAAAAAAGTTTCTAAGAAATAAAAGTTTATTTAATAACAAAGGAACTCTATTAATACAATATTGTATCTGTCTTGGTATTTTATGAATAAAATCAATCAATAAATATACATTAGAGGAACTGCTAAACAATTATGGTGTAGTACTGGTCAATCTGTTACTCACGCAATTTCAGTTTGAGAGTTCCTTCAGTGTGAGATATTTGGAAATTTGATTCTGATAAATAGACGAAATACAAAGAAGGAAGTAATTAGTAAAGCTTGTATTATACGTTGGAATTACAACTATATTTCTTAATTAGAATATAGAAATAAACATTTGTATTAAAACAATTTAATTTTCCATGTCTCATATTTTCGAATGCATAATTAAAATACAAATCAAAAGCTTTTAATAATTAAAATAAATATCAAAAGCTTTTGATATTAAAAAATTTAAAAGAAATCATGTAAAAAGTCAAACTTTGTGAGTTGCTGAAACTTTGTCTTTGTCAGCGCAACAAATTGATATTTGATATTTGTATGTAAAAGAATTGTAAATAATATGTACAGTGAAAAAAAAACAAAAAAAAAGATAATTAATGCAGCATTCTATAGAGACAGGCGGGAGGTATAATATTTTTGTCTACGCATCCTAGATCTACGTTGACTGTACATATACATACGTTGCTTATTGTACATTCTCTAAACGCCTTCAACCGGATTAGTTCCAGTTCTCTAATGTCCTTAATCTCCTAGTTATTATTTATGATTCAACGATCTTTGTTAATTATTTATTCACTAGTTAGTTAAATAAACATTTTTGTACGTAATCGTTAGCGATGAAAGATAAGAGAAGATACTTTGGTTTTTGATACAACAAACAAAAACAAAATATGACCAAGAAGTCATTCCTCTTTTTTTGTATCTTATACATAATCTTTTAATATTTTCCGTATAACTTTTTATTATCTAGATTTCGAAATGAGATCTTCAATGAAACTAAGGCAAGGCCTAGATTAACTCGAATATCATTAAATAAAATAAGAAATACAATTGAGAGTGATGTACGATGCTAGTCAATAAAATGCGCGTAAAATTTGTCCATGAAATAAAAAGAAAAAAAAGAGATATTAAATAGAAGAGTTAAATCGCCAAACAGTTCACTCAGTTACTTTTAGACAATTTTCGTTCCTTTCTTTTCACGTCTTTTCATATGGAAGCTCTGATTCGCTTTTTCGTACTTGCCTTTTTTCTTTCGTTAGTTCCATTTGCATTTAGAAAGGTATCGAATGATTTTTTGTGTCATGTGCTTTTCTTTACTTTTTTTTGTCATTTTCATTTCATTTTTATTTTTAGTTTACTTTTGATCGCGTGAAATAAAGTCACACGCGAAAGCGTTTTTTTTTTTAACTTTACGCAAATCTATAAGCCGTCTATATGGTTACGTGGAAAATACGCGCAAAGAGCAGCAAGCAACAGTTTTTTTTATCGATTCTTTGTAACAAAATTTGTTTCTATGTTACAATTTAAAACTTTTACTTCCGATCACTTTTAATTCTCCGCCGCTAATTTGAATAACGCTTTACGCAAGCACTTTTATTAGTTCGATCCTTGTGTTTGTTAAAATGTTTTTTTCTCTTGTTTATTCGTTTTCTGCTTCCTTTACAAACAGTGCGCAATAATAAAGTTAAGTTTAATACAACTTTCTTCGACTTTAAATTATTGCTTGCTTATTCAAAAATAAAACTTGTCTTCTTTTGCAAGCGAATGCTTTTTTCTAACTTTCCGGTTTTGTTTTCTTCTTTGTCAATAATTTGCGAGTCAGAATTTCCATTCCGTTAAAAAAAAGAGAAAAGGGATATCAAAAATCTCGCTTTTATGTGAGTTTTCTTTACTACGCGTTTTATCCTTGAAATAGAGCCTGAAAATAGAATCCATGCGAACGAAGAAACTTTTTTAGATTAATTTTATATTCATTTTAATCAAGCTCAGTTTGTTATTTCAGTGTGATCGTCATTTGTATATTGATTGCCGCGAAATATTGCAAGTAAAAATTTATATTCGTTTATAGGTATATAATACCTATTTGGTATTATATACCTATATAGGGTGTATACATAAATTTTTAGTTGAGTACTCACTATTATAATATAATAACAAAATGAAATTGAACTGAATATTTTAATACTTTTTGGTGTTACAAGTGCATTTTTTGTTTGCAATTAATACATGCAGTATTCATTATTTGACATTAATAGCTCACTTTCTTATTATATATATAATATATATATTAAGAAATCGTTCCTGTTTTATTGCACTATTTTATTACAATAGTAGAATAAAATTTCTCGTTATAGAATAGTGAAAAGTGAAACAACAAAAGCTTTTCTCCATGCAAAATCGCGTTAAATAAAAAAAAAAACAAAATAAATAAAAGTGTACGTAACTATGTTCAATAGTTATTTACCATTTATTTAGTATAAATGCTTCATACATTTTGATAGCAATAAATTTTAAATACAGAAAAAAGTTTTAACATCAATACGTAGAATAATATTTAAATTTTGCAAAAGCTTTTGAAGTATCTTTTTATCCAAAAAGTTTTTAGACGAGAGATTTTATTGTCTATTTTTAACTAAAACCACACACATACGTACGTGCGCGCATACATACATGCAGTATTACACTTTGCTTTTAACGTAGTTGCGAATGTATCCATTAAATTAATGCGTCCTCTATCTATCTGTCTAATTCGAGAAAATATTAAGTTTTATGTTCCAAAAGTGATACGTTAGTCACACGTTTCTGTTTTACTTTTTGTGCTTGTATGGTTAATATCAACGAGATTTATGTTTGCAAGAATATAGCAATGTAAGGCACACTTCGTAATTTTATTTCTTCACTTGTAAACGTCCGCATCTACAAATTTTGTCTTGTTTTGTTAAACTGCCCTCGTTCTTGTACTTTTTATAACTTTTTCACTTATCGTTAAATAATTGATTACAAATTTATTTAATTTTTAAACTTGTATACCAAATAATTTCAAATTAGAAACAAACTTAATTGAAAAATTGTAAAACTGTTGGGTATTTTTTGGTATCATATGTGAAAATATGTTGCGATAAGTGAAATAAAACATTAATTTTATACTCAAAAAGTTGTTCAACTTTAAGTGAAAAACATTAAAAAGAAGTAAATTCGTAAAGCTAATGTCAGAAAAATAATTCATGTATATAAATTATATAATATTTTATTTATTTAAAGTAGTTTTTAATTTTGTTAAATTTGTTTATGTTTTTTTTTTATTTTTTTTTTTTTTTTTTTTTTTTTGTCTTTTTTTTTT
>JABFPJ010002875.1:0-17911 GCA_022817425.1 Gryon sp. ZL-2020
GGAAGTGGTTTGAAGTTTGTTTTCGAAGTTGTGCCTAGATTCTCAAGAGCTTCGCAGACAATGTTTAAAATAAGGCCAAATATGGTCTAAATAAAGTGAAATATGGTCACATTAAGGCCAAATATGGTCCCAAACGCCAGGTATTGATATGGCCTGACCGAAATCTCGTATAATGGTATTCCAATGCAAAACCCGATCAAGGTTAAGTTTAGCCACGTCATGCTTAACGTGGATCGTCCCACCGGGCGCTGCTCAGTTAACCATGACGTAGCAATACCTTTATTCTTGATAGTCATTATACACGTGTTTTGTCCAAATTTGGAAATAAGGATGTCCTATCAGGGCCATTTTTGTCCCTTTTAAGAACATCCATATAAGGACTTATATCTACTATATATAAGAAGTTCATGTCCATCATTATGAGAACTCATTAATCGAAACAAGTGTAAAAAATTCTAGAGAATATAGCCCTAGGCCACAAAAGCGTCGTCGGCTTCATAATTTTACGATATATACATTTGATAGTGAGAAAAAAATTTTAACCTCATAGCTTGGTTGCTGCTTTTGTGAAGAGGATTTGACGTGATTTGACTTTCAACGCCTGAATGATTTCTTAGGGGATTTGGCTTTCGGGATGGTTCCTGTTTTGTTGGGAGTGGCTTTTTGGCTGGCTTGAGCCGAAGAACTGTTATACATTCTTCTTAGTTTCATTAGTTCCGATACTTTCGTTAGTTTCGATGCAAGTTTCGATGTTAGTTTAGTTCCATAATTTTGGAGTTTAGCTTTCTATTATTTTAAGGTCCAAAGCTAGTTATGAACTTAACTATGTTACTTAATGAATTAGATTTTATTGTAGATTCACTCTCCAAATTGCAGATTTTTCAAATAAAATTAGCGAATGTACTTGACCATAATTATCGAAATCCATATTGTAATCCATACATTATATTGAGAAAAATTTTAGTGATTAGTTATACTAATATGTTTTTCATTTTTTCATAATTTAAAAATTGTTTTCCAATTTTGCTTAAATAAAGTTTGAATAAAAATAAGATATTATTTTTTGTCAAATATTTGAATTCAGAATGTTGAATATGTTTTAGACGTCATTATTTTTGATTTTTGAAGTTTCATAATATTATAATCCTACTAATATATAAATTTCAATCTATGTCTGTCTGTCTGTCGGTTTGTCTGATTGTCTGTTTGTCTGTGTGTCTGTTACCTCATCACGGCCAAACTACTGGACCGATTTAGTTCAAATTAGTCTCAAATTAATCATGCAAGGAAAAAAGTTTCGGTTATTTTGTCCACAGGTATTTTGTGGTGGTATTCAATAAAAAATGGTATAGTAAATCCTATATTGAAATATGTTTACTCCGTATTAGCATAAAATTCTCAGAATATTCTGAAAATATTATGTTTTTAAATATTGTATATATGGGTACAATGACTCAATAGAGTTGAGTACCCTATGGGGCTGGGGCACCAGCCCCCCGCGCACCATACTACTACTACTAAATATTGTATATTCCAACAATATTTTTGAATATTTTAGAATATTAGGAGTGTATTCTGATAATGTGTAAATGTCCAAATAAATAACATACTGCGAATATTCTACAAATAATTTTTTCAATATTGTCAGTATATTATTTACTTGAACATGTACTTATTCTCACAATATACTTCAAATATTCTAAAATTTTTAACAATACTTTCCGGATGACAAAATGTATAAAAACAAAAAATTTTCAGAATATTATGATAATATTTTGTGCTATTAGGGCTAATCTAGGTAAAATCATTTATTTTAAGTACTGTAAACGAAGAAAAAAGAAACGTCAAATTATAAAATACATGATTTGTATTACCAATAAATGTTGTTCCATTCCACTTTATTTAGTTTTTCACATTTTCCGCGAAACGCCTTCTTACACAATTTTTAATCTTAAAATTAATAATAATAAAAAGATGTAAAATCAATCAAAATAAGATAGTATTTAAAATGCATCTACAAGCTAAGATTACAAATTATTAAGGTAAGTCCAAATTTGAATTTTGTGTTTAAATTGAATCAAATAAATTGTATGTAAGTTTATATGGATAAATAAATAAAAAATTAATAATGAATTAATCAATAATCATTATTCAAAATTAACAGAAATAATTAATTATTGAGATTTAAGATTAAAAACTCAAGGTCAAAGATTTGAAAATGAACATTTCTGAATCTAATATAAAATTTAAGAGTTCAGATTTAAGTTTAAGGATTTAAGACATCTCAAGCGACAAATAAACGATAAATTATAAAATGAATAACTTTGAATTATAATATGTTGAAAAGGTTCGGGTTATTCTTATTATTTACAATACAATATTTTTCTTTCATTTTCCAAGTTTTATTAATAATTTAGATTAATTTTACAATATTAAAAGTTTTTAATTGATTCCTAAATTATCTCTTTATTTTTAATCATTCAAATTTTGCAAATTTGCCGCTCAGTACAATTTTAACTTTTACATTTTTAAATTTTCCGCTTTATTTTTGAATTTAAAATTTTTTCCGCCTAATTTATAATTTTTTTATTTTAGATTCATAATTTTTATTTTACGCCGAATTTAATTCATTCAGATTCAAATTTTCCCGCTTAAATTTAGGCTGACAGAGAATTAAAAACGATCATAAAACTTTCACAGTTTTAATAAATCAAGCCACTTACCTTTTCGATAATTGACCACTCTTATCTCTCTTTCCCTCTCTTTCTAACACACATTCTCAGTCTCTCTCGTTCTCTCTCTCTCACTCCGCTATTGTCTCTCTCTCTCTCTCTTGTTTTCAACCAAGCCTTTTCTATAAAAAAAGGAGGATATATTTTTCCACTTTATAAGGGTGATCCTCAAGAAAGATCCCCTTTACCCTTCTTCGTCACTTACCTCTGCGGTAAGTCACTCAAGGCGTTTTTATACTACTCACGTTGCGCGAACAGAACTCAAGTGACGAAACTGGTTTCCACGCGTGCACTTATACGCAACGAGAGTCAACTTGCAAACGAGAAAGTTTTGTTCATCTCGTTGCGCCTCAATAAGTGAACTATTAAGTGCTGTTCGGTCGGTAAGGTAGATCGTGTCTTTTGTGCAGCACCATGTTTTATCGGTAGGTCACATAGCAGACAGCTGACATGTGTACGGTACCGTTTGTTTACGGTGTGAATATTGAGTGTTCGTGATGTGATTGCTGTGCGGTTGCGGCTTATTTGCGGTCAAATCGGATTCGTGAAGAGAGAGAGAGAGAGAGAGTTCTTTCGTAAGTAAGTATTATTTATTTATTGTTTTAATTGAAATGTTTTTAATTTTAGAAAAATGCTTGTTAGCATAACCTCAAAATGTCAAAACAATTTACTATGTTTAATTTACTTTTTTTTCAGATGCATCATCCTGGATCCAGAAGACAAAATTAATTGCGTTGATTATTTATCAACGCCCGAGGTAAAAGCATTTATTTATTTATTTATAAAATCTCTATTTTATTATTAATTATTTTTTTAATTTTCAGGTTCCAGGAATTTTACATCACCCCTCCAATCAAATTGGGATCTTAAGAAGAGACTAATTTGATTTTTTTCGAAATCTCTCTTTAATTAAGTAATAGTTAAGCGCCGCAATTTCGACTTAATAACAATAAATTGAAATGATCTATAAAAATTAAAATAACAAATTCGATGATGAATAAAATAATAATAATGAAATCTATGAAAAATTTTAACAATGATCTAAAAGAAAACTAAGGAACAACGATAAATTGACAACAATAACATAAAACTATAAGAAAACTAAATAAGAAACTCGCTGATTAAAAGGAACAAATGATTCAATAATGATGAAACGTAAAAATAAAAATAACAATAATATACAAAGTATACACAAATAGGCGACGCCTCGCCTTCTCCCTTCTCAGCCCTATCTACCTTGTCAACCATTTTATCCTGGAGGAGAGATATTGCATCTCCCTCTCCAGCTCTTCTTTCGTTGCAGGAAGGAGACAGCAGCATCTCAGGATTCGTTGGGCCCTCTCAAAATGGTATATTGCGATCTGCAGAGCATCACTGAAGGCCCCCTGAGAGAATCGCTCAGATGTTCGGGCGATTGGCTGCTGCTGCTTCTCCTCCTTCTTCTTCCTCTCCTCCGCTTTCCTTTCCAAACGTCTCCTATACGCCGCGTTCCTCTTCTTTGGCATCTGTAATAAACAAATGACATCTTCATTCTCCGAATCGGGGTTTCCAACGGGGAGAATGTGCTCCCCTCGAACTTCTGCCCTTGCCAAACCTCTCTCCAGCAAGCTCTCCCCCAGGCATCGACCCTTCTGTAGGCGAATTCGGGCCCTCATTATACCCCTTGCAGTTCGGGTATAGTGGAGGGTACCCCGATCATTTGCCCGCTGAACCCACCGATTCAACTTTCGGGCACTCTCAGTTGCCCAGAGAGCATTTCGGGGTGGGCGTATTCCCTCCAAAGCTAGGGAGTAGCATCACCTGGGGATGTGGAGGAAGGGTCGATAAAGGGCCTTTATCCTTCTGATCCCCGTTGCGTTAAGGCCAGCATCCACGAGGAACACTTTCCATTTCTCCTCTTCCTTGTGCAAAGGCCTTCTCAGCCAGATTTCTCCATCTGGGTACGTCAGGCTTACTGCACAGGGAGGCCTTCTCGACATTTCCTCCTTGGTAATCCCGGAGCATCAGGGTTCTTCTAGTAGTACCTGTTCATCAGGGTGGATACCTCGCGTTATCCGTTCTGCTGAACAGGTTTTCTCACTGCCAGGTCTTGTGGCGAGCGTACATAGCAAGACTGTACGCTTCTATTATTTTGACTCTATGGGTTAAAGGAGGAATAGCGATCCTCAGTCGTTGCCCATTCGTCATCGTTTCTGTGGAAATAAGGCTTCAAGTTATCGGAATGAAACATGCCTCTTCATTTTTTCATTATTGTGTCCTCTAGAACGTATGTTCCTTCCCTGATCTTTCTCTTTACTTCATATGGTCTTTCATAGAGAGCCATGAATTTAGCTAATCTTTTTTCTGGAGCATTTGAAGTGTTGCAAGTTGTCACCAAGACCAAGTCCCCTTCTTCAAACTTGAAAAGTCTGCGTCCTTTACTGAATCTTCTTCGAAGCTTTCTTCCTCAATCTTTCTTGCACTAATCCCAATTTCTCTACTCGATCCTTCTTCATTCTGCTGAAACCACTTGCGCCATATCCTAGTGAGTTTGATCCCAAGATTAGTTTCTATAGGTGTTTCTTCAGTGGTGTCATAGTGAACTTCGTTGATACAGGTCTCTATTATAGGGACCCAAGCCAACCAATTGAAATATTTCTTTAAGAAAGGTTCGGAAGAACCTGCCCAATTCTCGATTTACCTTTTCTACGGGATTTCCCTGCGGATGTCGAATGGATTTTAATATTGGTTGTATTCCTTCTTCTTTTAATCTATCTATCTATAGATCAGATGTAAATTGTGTTCCTCGATCACTCAGGATCTTTTTTGGTTTTCCTTACAATGGTACATACTCCATAAAGATCTTCGACAGGGTTGTTCAAGTATTAGCTTTCTTCATTGGAAATAGCTTCACAAAATTAGAAAAGACATCTATGGTTACTAGGATATATTTTAATCCTGCCTTTGCTGTTGGTAAAGGACCAAGGTAATCAATTGATAGAATTTCGTTGGGTTGATCAGACAATATATTTTGCATTTCTGCAAAACGAGTTTGATTTAATATCTTGTTTCTTTGGCAAGATTCGCAACAAGCTATCCTCTGTCTAATCTTCTTTGCCATTTTTGGAAAATAAAAATCCTCTCTCATCAAACGACAGCATTTCTTGGGTCCTAAATGACCACAAATTTCATGAATTTCATCTATTAGCAGATTGACCATCTGTTGAGGGATACAAACTCTATCATTCTTGTATAACACTCCTTCTTTAATGGCAAAATTTTTATCTAAATTTTTTTTTCTTTCTTTCCATATGTCATCGGAATCCTGTTTATTTTCCATCTTCATCAAACGCTTTACCAGCCCTTTTGACATCTTCCAGGCTACTTGAAATATTGCAATCCTATGATCTTTGGTTAATTCTTCTTTTTCAATTCCTGAACAATTCCGATTCAATGCATCTGCTACTATGTTATCCTTTCCAGGACAATATTCAATGTCGACGTTGTGATCCTGTATGGCTAATGTCCATCTGGTCAGTCTTGCATTACCCAACTTACATTTCTTCAGAAATGTTAAAGCCTTGTGATCCGTCACAATTGTAAATTTTCTTCCTATCAAGTTCGGAACTTATTCAATGCCCATACTATAGAAAGAAGTTTCTTTTCTGTCGTGAAGTATGTTCTTCTTTCTTCAATGTTGTACTGGCAAAAGATATAACCATGTGATTTCCCTCTACATTCTTTTGATATAATACTGCTGCCAAGGCCACATCACTGGCGTCTGTCTGAAGGTTAAATTTCTTTTCAGGATCCGGGTACTTCAGGACTACTGTATCGATGAATAATTTCTTAACCTTTTGACAAGCTGCTTCCTGGTTCTCTGTCCATTTCCAGGTAACTCCTTTCTTAATTAACTCCAGAAGGGGCACAATTTCATTTGCATGTTGTTTTGTGAATTTTGAGTTGAAGTTAATGGTTCCCAGAAAACTTCTCATCGTTTTATGTTCTTTGGTCTAGGGAATTCCTGAATTGCCAATACTTTTTCAGGATTGGCCTTTATTCCTTGAATTGATATCTTATGTCCACAAATTGTATTACTCCCGGTATATTACTTAATATGGAATCCAATGCCCTTACCAGAGCTGCTGTATTGATTTTCAATCCAAAAAGAACCACTCTAAATTCATAGCATCTTCCTTGATGTTGGAAAGCTGTGTATTTGTATTAATCAGGATGCAGTGGAATTGCCAGAAATGCCAGAAACTCTGATTCATGTCGAGTGTTGTTAACGTTTTTACTCCCCAGCACCTTTTTAGAAGGTCTTCAATTTTCTCCATGCACTCAAAGTCATCTACTAGCAGCTCATTTAGCTTTCGAGCATCTAAACATAGCCTTACTTCTCCACTATTCTTTATTACTGGGACAATTGGATCTATAAACGTACTTTTAGATCTTAGAATGATTCCCCATTCCATCATCTTGTCGATTTGTTGCTGCACTTTTTCTCTATACTTGTCAGGAATTGGATAAGATCTTACATTGTAAGATTTGTCTTCTTTAACTTCTAATCGATAATGGTAAATACTGATTCTTCTTGGTTTTTTGTCGAAGATCCTCCTGTATTTGTTTATTAATTCTTAAAAATTTCGTTTTTCTTCTTCTTCTAGCTGATGGCAGCTTCTTTATTTCTTCTTTATCTCTTCTTCTGTCAGTTCTTGTTTGTTCCTATTAACCAGATTAATACTTATCTCTCCTATGCTCTCCTCACTTTCCACAATAAAGTTTATCTGTGCGGTTTCATCTTCTCCTACTACCTCCACCATCTCTTTCTCCAAGTCAATTCGACTTCTCAAGACCTTCATTAGGTCTATTTCCACTATGCACTTTTGCTTTAATCGTGGGACAATGATAACCGCTTGATTTGTTTTTATTGTGTTTAATTCGAGCTCTGTATAGATGTGCTTTTTTATTTTCACTGGTCTTCCCTCCTGTTGCTCCTGTGATGGTCGTTCCCACCACGGACAGTGTTGGACAAGCAAGAAACTTCTCCCTGTTCTCCTCGTAGAACTTCTCTGAGATGCATGTTATCTCACTACCAGTGTCTATTAATGCTTCTGTACACAATCCTTGAATTTTCGTCTTGATTCTCAGGCACTTATATACTTTTGTGTCCTCCTCCTTTGTTTCTTTCATTATTTCGCTTATTCATCTTTCTCCTGTGCTAGATGGCGTTTTATCTTTTTTCTTCTCTTCATCTAACACAAGAGTTATCAGTTTTCCTGTGTCGTAGAGGTGCTTGCATATACCTCTGGTTCATTTACTATTATTTGGTTCACCTGTGGTCGATTACTATTTCCTCCAAATCTTCGAGCTTGTTCATTGTTGCTATTCCCCCCTGGTGCTCCTTGTTGTTCTTGATTCTGTCTTCCTCCTTGTCCCTGATGGTTTCCAGCACTTCTATTATTTAATTTTCCCGTTCTATCGAATGATTTCAGTAGATTCATGAAGTCCTCCATTGTCAGAAGAGTGTCGAGAAAATGTCCTCGTAATCTACTGGTCAGAAGGCGGTACTTCCAGATCCTTCAAGTTGTTTATTTTCTTGATGGCGTATTCTAGTATTATTTTATGTTGTGTTTCTTCATTTCAATACCGCTTCATGAATCTGAAGCTCTTGAAATCCCTGACCTCATTCTTCACTAATCTCCACCAATCACTGGCTGTGCCCTCCATGCATGATGTCAATAAATAATCAAATTGACTATCACACAAATTCATGGCTTTCCAATATTCCTCAAATTGTGCCTGTGGGCCCCACGTTGAGTGCCAATAAAAAGGTTCCGGTAGTTCTTATTATTTACAATAAAATATGTTTCTTTCATTTTGCAAGTTTTATTAATAATTTAGCCTAATTTTACAATATTAAAAGTTTTTAATTTATTCGTAAATTATCGCTTTATTTTTAATAATTTAAATTTTTCAAATTTGCCGCTCAGTATAATTTTAACTTTTACATTTTTAAATTTTTCGCTTTATTTTTGAATTTAAAATTTTTTTTGCCTAATTTACAATTTTTTTATTTTAGATTCATAATTTTAATTTATCGCCGCATTTAATTTATTCAAATTCAAATTTTCCTGCTTAAATTTAGGCCACAGAGGCCTATTTATACTTATTTATGATTATTTATACTTACTTATATTTATTTATATTTATTTATACTTATTTATACTCATTTATACTTATTTATACTTATTATATTATTATTATGCAATCAACTTAAGTCTTTTTAGAATATGATAAGCGGTTGCTCTTTCTATGTTTTAGAGCGAAATTCAGAATTTTTCAGTGATGATTGAAGATATTGAACGAAAACTGAAATTCGAACTACCGAATTTTTTGGGTCTCTTTTTTATGTGTATGAAAGAGTGAGACGGGATATGTAATAGCTGTGATTATGATACATACTTCGTGTGATATCTATGCTTATAATCGATGAACTCAAATTATATTGATGTTAATTTACTGCTGCCCCCAATTGTTAATTCGCAATCGCAAATTGCAGAATGATCGATAAAGTAGAAAGTGACTTTTAAACAACACGATAAACGCTGCAATATAATATGATTTTTATTGAATTCTGTATAATTTGTGATATTGATGTTAAACTTTTTAATGACGTTAATCTTTTTCTACTTATTTATTGATGCTATCAATCCTATTTAGCGTAATTTCAAGTTGAGATTTATACTGTAAATATTTAATAAAACTGTGCGTTTCTTAATTATTGATTGTCTTGTGATTTTGCATTATATAGTTAAATCTACAGTTAGAGTTTGTAAATGTGTCAATTGTACGATTTATATATATTTATACTCTGATAATTTAATCGCAATCACAAAATGAGTTGTCTGGGCAAATGCTCACATTGTAAAAAAGTCGTCTACGAACAGGACAGCGCCTAATGTACCTGGAAAAGATTGTACCATGCAGCATGTAAACCCGAGAGATACGTCTTTGTTAATGAGTCGATTATTGGCTGTAATATATGTATTAATGTTAAGTCACTTGTTGGAGCGGCTCAACGCGCAAACAAAAGATCCAGAACCGAAGGTAATGACTCCGACTCTTCATCTTCTCAAAGGCAAATGGACACACCATCTGATCATCTTTCCACTTTGGCTGCAATTAATGAAAAAAAGCCTGTCTTCCGGAAATTGAAAAGAAAATAGCTAATGTTGAAGTAAACCTACGTGGACAAGTCTCCAAAGTTAAATGACTCTCTCTCCAAAGTTAAATCAATCTCTCCAAATTATTTACAGACGAACTTGCTGCCATCAATCTCAAAATTGAAGAATTTACCACACAGGTCAACTCTTGCCTTGACGCACTTGACTTGGATGTGAAAAATCATGCACGGCGTATTCTGGAACTTGAAGCCAACAAATTGTCGAGCTCTTCTACTGTCATCGACAAAAATAAATTTATACGGGACTTGGAATTTTCCACTCACCGGGTCTTTGAACTCATCATCATTGGCTTACCGGAAACCTTACTTACCGACCCTAACACAACACTTGCGAAAATCGCTGCCACCCTGGGGACCGATTTTCATCCCTGGCATATCAACTGTTCCCGCATACTTACCAAATCTGCACCAACTAGCCAAGCATCCAAGAAGACCCTGCTTGTAAGGTTCATTTCGCCAATGTTCCGCATCAACTGGCTGAAAGCTAAACGATCGCATCCGAATCTAAAGTGCTGTGACATCTTTCTCGGTCAGCCTGACAATCTCATTTTCATCAATAAACGTGCTACCTTGGAAGAGCGGCAGAGATTTGGCGAAGCGAAGCCATACGCTCGTACTCACAACTTTCAGTTTTGCTGGATGAGAGATGGTCGTGTTCTACTGAAGAGATCTCCAACTGAGAAGCCGATAAATTATCTTTGCATCCTGACATCACGTCACAGTGATACACGTGCATCCACCTTGGAAAACGTCAACGTACGGCCTCAGTCTGATGCCTCTGCCGAGCCCTCAACGGACAACATGGATCATTTTTGACACCCGGATGCTGCTGGTGCCTCAGACTCAACTGCACTATGCTTCGCCTATGCCAATGCGCAGTCTCTGGTGCGCCATATCGAGGATGTTCGCGAGTACTTTGTGGATAAGTCTTTTCATGTCATAGCTTTTGTGGAAACCTGGCTGAAAGAAGACATCCTTAATGCAACAATTGCTCTTCCGAGCTATTACATACTGCGTCATGACCGGATTGGCAGAACGGGTGGCGGAGTGACCTTGTATATTCATGATTCCATCAAGTCTCCTTTCATCACTTCATCACCTCCTGAGCCATACCGACCAAAATATATGATCGTTGAACTGCGGAGTTACACTGGAGAGTCCATTCTGCTATGTCTAGTCTATCGCCCCCCTCATATTGGTCATCTATCTACATTTTATGACTCTTGCGAGGACTTGTTTCACCTTTACTCCAATTCCATCATCGTGGGAGATCTCAACGTCACGTCGCATGATTTCACCTCCATCAGGAACTTCTTCTTCAAGCATGACATGCACTTTGTTTAATCTGGTCCTACGCATCACACATTGTCTCCACATACTTGGCTGGATGTTGTTGCTGTTGATGACGAGGACAAAGTTGCTTCTTTCCATCAATCAGGAGCGCCCTATCTATCTGGCCATGAATTGTTGACTCTTGATTTCAAGAGCGACTTTCATGTAATTAAACGCGTAACCCTTTCATACCGGAACCTGAAGGCGATTGATGATGAATTATTTTTGAACGATCTCCTTTACATGAATTGGGCTGACTTACACCTGATGATGAGCCTCGACGTTGCCCTGGACCTGTTGAACTCCTCATTACTGCGGACCCTGGATAATCATGCTCCGATCAAGACTTTTAGCTCCAAACGCCCACCTGCACCCTGGATATCTCTGAGGATTAGCGAAGCTATACGTGCTCGCTTCCGCAGGACACAATCTGCTGAGGCGCTCGAACAATTTGTAATTCAGAGTAATCTTGTTAGTAGGCTCATCTCGGACTCTAAATCTGCTAATACTTTAAACAGACTATCGGGAGCAGGCTCGTCATCAGAGTAATGGAAAGTGATCCGTGAACTGGGATTAATCGCTGACACTGGTGCGAATCGCCCCGCTCAATGTGGCCCCCGTGAATTCAACGACTTCTTCGCCGACTATGCCTCGTCCAACTAATCTGGAACTGAAGACCTGAGCAACTACTTTCATGAAACCATCGACACCAATCTTGAGAGGTTCTACTTTCAACATGTTACTCTGGACAAGTTCTTACGTGGGTTTATCGGTCTAAGTCGAATTGTTCTGGCACTGATTTCATACCCTGGCATCTACTGGAAAGGGCTTTGCCGGTGTTTGCACCTCTGTTTTTGGACATTTTGAATAATAGTCTGGATATGTGCGACTATCCACGTGGCTGGAAGAAATCCATTATTGTACCCTTGTCCAAGGTGAAATATCCTCGACAACCTTCGGACTTCCGGCCGATAGCCTTACTACCCATCTTTTCCAAGGTCATCGAAAGGATTGTACATAATCAACTTGAGGAATTTCTGTCGAAACACTCTGTCCTTGATCCCTTTCAATCCGGTTTACGTAGAGGGCATAGCACACACACGGCCCTCCTGGAAGTCATAGACAATATTAAAAAAGGAATTAATAATCGTGAGATGACACTCTTAGTCCTGTTTAATTTCAGCAAAGCCTTCGATTTGGTTGATCATAATCTTCTGCTACAAAAATTAAAGCGCATAGATGTCTCTAACTCCGTTTTGAGCTTGTTCCGATCATACTTATGTGACAGGAAACAAGCTGTGAAGTGTGATGCTGAGATGTCCGACTGGCGAACCATTGACCAAGGTGTGCCGCAGGGTTCGGTTTTGGGTCCTTTACTGTTCTCAATCTATATTAAAGACCTTCCAGTGGTCATTAAAAACATGTCTCATTTGACTTATGCCGACGACCTTCAAACATTTCTGCGCTTCAAACCTGATCACTTGCGAGAGGCCATCCATCGGACACTTGCTGATATTGAGAGGATTGCTCAGTGGCCCAACCAAAACCAGCTCAAATTAAACATCTCAAAAACTAAAGTCATGGTAATCGGCTCTAAAAGGTTTACCAGGAACATTGACGTTGATCAACTGGGAGCGCTGGCTTTAGATATGGAACCCCTACCCTTTTCACCAACTGCGAGGAATCTTGGTGTCGTCTTTGATGCAAATTTATCTTGGTCCGACAATATCTGCAACATCATGAACAGAATATTCGCCTGCCTACGAAGACTTTGAACTTGTGATGCCTCTTTGTCTTTTGCAGTTCGAGCTCGATTAGTCTCGGCACTTATTTGGCCCCTCATTGATTACTGCTGTCTCATACACCTAGGGATTACTGCTGGGCTTGATTTGAAACTGCACAGGGCTCTAAATGTTTACCTGCAATTCATTTTTCGTATCAGAAGAAGTGAACACATTACTCAGTACTACGAGAAACTTGGACGGCTAACTGTGCAAAAACGCCGACTGTTCTTTCTTGGGTGCCTGACTTACCGGGTATCTAGAACTGGGGAGCCCTCTTACTTGGCACAGAAACTGATCCCGTCGACTTCTGATTCTACACGTACGCTCCGTCCTCTTCTATCTCGTCTTCATGTTCCTCAAATCAGAATCGAATCATACAAATCCGCCTACAGTTACGCAGGACCTCGTTTTTGGAACTCACTTCCTCCATACATTGTCAATGCAAGCAGCCTCAACATCTTTAAATCACGACTTTAACGCCATTTGCTATCAAATACTGATCTTGTCCGTTAATCTGTAACCTGTTTGCCTTTATTGTTCCTTACTACTATTGTTTTTTACTACTATTGTTTTTTTTATTATTCAGTCGTCTTATATATACTCTTCGTGTATCATTATTTTGAAATTGTATTGTATTATTGTTAATATGCGATTATTGAATAGTATTATACCGAATTTTATTTAACTTGCGCCTTGTCTAGGGAGCAAGCACATAATTTTTCAACTGAATCCTAAAAGTATTTACTTATTGTTATTCTTCTTTATATATATTTATTTTGATGAAATCTTTATAATTTGTGATATCGATGTAAATACTCATATGTAATATTAATTTTATGATAGTCCATTACGGGAATTCCTCATGACTCAATAAATGTTCTATCGATCTATCTATCTCTCACTCCGCTACTCTCTCTCTCTCTCGTTCTCAACCAAGCCTTTTCTATAAAAAAAGGAGGTTATATTTGTCCACTTTATAAGGGTGATCCTCAAGGAAGATCCCCTTTACCCTTCTTCGTCACTTACCTCTGCGGTTAGTTACTCATGGCGTTTTTATACTACTCGCGTTGCGTGAACTGGTGGACAGAACTCAAGTGACAAAACTAGTTTCCACGTGAGCAATTATACGCAACGAGAGTCAACTTGCAAACGAGAAAGTTTTGTTCATCTCGTTGCGCCTCAATAAGTGAACTATTGAGTGTTGTTCGGTCGGTAATGTAGATCGTGTCTTTTGTGTAGCACCATGTTTTATCGGTAGGTCACATAGCAGACAGCTGACATGTTACGGTAAGGTTTGTTTACGGTGTGACTATTGTGTGTTCGTGATGTGATTGCGGTGCGGTTGCGGCTTGGTTGCGGTCAAATCGGATTCGTGAGAAGAGAGAGAGAGAGAGAGTTCTCTCGCAAGTAAGTATTATTTATTTATTGTTTTAATTAAAATGTTTTTAATGTTTGAAGTATGCTTGTCAGCATAACCTCAAAATGTCAAAACAATTTACTAAGCTTAATTTACTTTTTCTTTTCAGATGTATCATCCTGGATCCGGAAGACAAAATCAATTGCGTTGATTATTTATCAACGCCCGACGTAAAATCATTTATTTATTTATTTAGAAAATCTCTATTTTATTATAAATTGATTATTTTTCTAATTTAAGGCTTCAGGAATATTACAGTTTCTTATATAAAATGTACTTTAAGTGCATCAGCTAATATCTGTATCAAAGGCATATAAAATATATCAAGAGACACGTTAGCGTCTCTGGCCAAGGTAAGCTCATATCATATGTTTTTGGATTCAGGAATCGTGAAAGACAAATTAGCGTTAATAAATATCAATCCCATTCCATGTTTCAGTTAGTCTTCCTAGCACTGCAACTTGAATGCATCAGATACCGAATTGTCGAATTTCATTGATTTTAAATATATCAGTATATATCAGTAAACACTGACGTCAGGCATCTTAAGTGACAAATAAATTACAAATTATAAAATAAATAATTGTATATTTTAATGTGTACACAAAACGCACTTCAATTGCATCTGCTGATATATGTGTCACTGGCTTATTAAATATTTGCTCATATCATACGATTTTGAATATAGCAATCGTAAACGACAAATTAACGCCAAAAAATATCCATCCCATTCTATGTTATTCTTCATTATTTTGCATTTTTAAAGGTAGAGGTCAAAAGCAACAATGAAACGACAATTGTCACATATGATATGTTATTCTTATTTCCGTTACTCTCATCGATTTTCGCTTATTTGATATCAAGATAACAATAATGTGTAATTTTGTTGCGCCGTAAATAGCGTTACGGCGCAACGTATTTTTTTCACTATTAATTTACAACAAAAATACGTCAAATTTTGGAAAAAAAATTGGCTCATTTTAACAATTTTGTTGCGCTTACTTGATGGACCTGATTTAGAAGTAATGATCGGCAGGGGCTCAGGGACGAAAAGAATTTATGTGCATGAATAAAGAGAGTTGTAGAATAAAGAATCAATAATTAAGTTTTTAATATTACACTAGTTTTATTAAAGTCTATTAAAGCCGAAATAGATGAAGTATTTTTTAATTTGAATAATTTATATGAATGTGTTAACTTATGTTATAGGATCATGAGAAAGTCCAGTATAGGAAAAATTGCATACTTCTTAGAAAAGTAATTCTTTTGTCAAAAATATCATATACGTTTATTAGTAATGGGTATTGTTCAAAGTTTCTGTATTCAAGAAATTGTGAGGAAATAATATAATGATCTGCATATTTGGGGTCCTGGACAAGTACGCTCAAATTTAAGAGGTTCATAAAATATTTATCAAGTATTTTAGACAATCATTTAAATTATGTTCACGTAAAAATATGTAAAAAAATTATATCTGTTGGAATAATATAATATTACTATCATATTAGTTTATGTTTGATTTTTGCAGAAAATAATGTGGCAAATGTATTTTTTTATTTTATAATTTGAGTATTGAGTAAAGAAATATAGTTTAAAAATATTATAGAATGCAATTGTATCAAAGAGAAATTATGCCCAAAGAATTATGCCGGGTGAATTATGTCTGGAGACTTACGTCAGGTGAATTATGTCTCGTAAATTATGTCTGTTGAATTATTTCTGGTGAATTATGTCAGGTGATCTATGTCATGTGAATTAAGTCAGGTTAATTATATCAGGTAAATTATGCCAGGTCAATTATGTTAGTTCAATTATGTCTGGTGAATTATGTAAAGTGAAATATGTCAGGTGAATTTTGTCAGGTGTATTATATCTAGTGAATTATGTCATGTATATTATGTCAGTATAAGGAGTAAATATAATCTAGAGAATGTGAACTTTCGTGAAATGCACCAAAAAATGTTGCATTAGGAAGGAATATTGGCGATCAGATTTAAGGTTTTCGAAAAATTTTGAAGAAAAGTTGACGTTAAAACCGAACAAAATCGATCATTATCGCATATTCGATTTTAGTATATAATATAAATACTTTTATGAGAAGCTTATCCTACAGTGTGATCAGTTAAACAATAAATGAAGAATCCAGTTAAACATTTGTATATTATATTATATATTATTATATTAATGCATGTTTTTTAAAAAAAACGACTATATTTAGGTAATTTCATTTCGAGAAAGTAACAAACAGGTACACATATATAATCAGCCGTCTTATCTTGCATAAATTTAAGAAACAAAGCTGTCTTACAAAACTCATCAATTGTGCTCATATTGATATACTCTCGCGCTTAATACGCCAGTAGTTTCGCTTTTCAGCAACAAATCGGACGTTTTTTATCAATTAAAAAGGAAGTGAGCGAACGCTTAGTACAAAAATGAAAACAAAATCGCAAAAATACAAAATTGTCAAATATGTTTTGTATTTGAAATCAAAATAATGAAAACAATTTTACAAGCAGGAGTGACTTCCTACGATGACTCATTCGATGCTAAACGTATATATGTCAAAGAAGCTTCTGGAGCAACTTTTGCGCGCTTCTTGCATCTTCGTATATATATTTGCATCTAAAAGTACAAAGATATTTATTATTTATGTATTTATTATTATAAAATTGATTTAATTTATATGTAAAATTAAAAATTATATTGTTGCATAAATACTAAGAAAAATTATAACATTGCCAAATTACTTAATAAAATTGTTATCCTTCTTATTCAGATATGTCTGTTTCAAAGAAATCGTCATGACCCACGAATGTTTTTGAAAACTTGCTGACAAACAAATTCATCAAGAGACACGGCAGTGTCTCTGGCCAAGTACAAAAAAAAACTTGTTTTTTGTGCCGCCAGGACTGCCATGTTCAAGAGACACGGCAGTGTCTCTGGCCAAGTACAAAAAAAAACTTGTTTTTTGTGCCGCCAGGACTGCCATGTCTCTTTTCAGTAACAAACAAGTCCCGCTTTTTGACATTAAAAAAAAGTAATAAATAATTAAAAGTTTGTTCTTTTTTTTGTATCATTATATAGCCTCCATCGAGTAGATGAGAATAAAAAATTTTTTTTTGATTTTGGTTCATTATTCGCTGAGATATGGAGGCTCAAAAAACGACGTTTTTTGGCAAACGTCGTTTTCTTCTTCTTCTTCTTCTTCTTCTTCTTATTTTTCTCCAGCCTAAGCTCGTACTAATGTTTGAATATGTTTAGATTAGATAGATATATTATGCATACATATTCATCGTATAGATACACATATATTGAACGTATAGACACACATACACACACACACACAAACACACACAAACACACACACACACACATTCATACACACGCGCGCGCGCGTATGTACGATATGATAATATGT
>JABFPJ010002876.1:0-17911 GCA_022817425.1 Gryon sp. ZL-2020
ATGTGGAATTTGAACAAGAAATATTTAACCAGCACATAAGCAGAGCTGAAGAACTGTTATGGAAGCGCCTAAATGAAAGAAGCTTACAAAAGCGGGAGTATAAAACCCCCGAGCACACATACTATTTCTGCTTCGATTTTTGCACGAGTAACGACGGTATTCAAATCTTGCGTGAAAATTTTGTAGCGTTGCTATAAATACCACGTAGACGCCCCCGTAAGCTTTCTATATACTTTGCGTTCACATATGCGCTTCGTGTGTAACTTATACATTTTGTCTCTGTGTGTTAACGTTTCACGTAGATGAACACACTTTACGAAGAATTGAAGAAGACTGGCGGCGCAACGTTCAAGAATAACGAGGAAAAAAAAGGTCAGGCTCGTGGAATACATATTTTATGGGGCAATCACTGCGTACCCTTATCTGCAGTTTGTTCAGCTTTCTGGTCATAAGCCCTTTTACTTGGGTCACTGATCGTTGAAGAATGGCGCCGAGATTCGTGCACTTATTAATGACGAACATTATGTATCGAATACAAAGAATATGTATTGTTTAATATTTACATTTAAAATTAAGTTTATGGCGTTTGATGAACAGTTTGTCATTCGTGCTTTATTTTCTGATTATACTATATTTAAGATAATTAATGAAGAGTTAAAGAAGAATTGAAGGATTAGAGTTTTAGATCTTTTAGGTTGTTTTAGGGTTTAACTTAATTTTCTATATAGTAACTTAAGGTAATAATGATGGCCATATTAGCAGTCTAAAAATTTAAAAAATTATCAACATTGGAAATGCCATGTCAGAAACCTGCTTGTGACCAGGTTTCAACCAGGCAGCCTTAAATTAAAAAATCCTTCATTAATATTTTCCCTGCATGGCCTTGGCATGGCCTGTCTTTTTTCAAGTTTGCCACTGATATAGTGCGTCACGCTCGGTATTGTCTAGGGCTTGACCTGGATTCCATTTTTGACTTTCTTCAATATTACCATGTCGGGGCCTTGTTGGGTTATAACATGGATACCCATTTTGTAAACCGATGTTGCTGATTAGGAAACAATATGGATGTGACGCCGGGCCTTGTTAGGGAATTTTATATAAGGTATTCCGTTCCAGAACCTGATCAGGGCCAAGACTGGCTGCCATGTCACGAGTAACATTTTATAAACAAAATTATTTTCCTTTTTTTTAAAGATTTTTTAAACTTATTCAGCTTGAATTCTTGGTCAGGCCATACTTAAGCCTTAACAATTTCTCATTGGGAAAACTTATAACAATATTCCAAAATGATAACTCTATAATATACGTGTTAATAATATCATAATAATAATAATAATTTAGTAATAATTATGTCATGATTATAAATATTTTGTAACAACTGGAATGAATTTTTTCAGTACAATAAAGTCATGAATTATTTAAATTTTATAGTAAGACACTGTTGTCTTAAATTGAATCAATTTTTCGCAGTGATTTAATTACACTGAAACACGTTACATGTGGTTTGCGTGTCATTGATCGGCAACTATAATTTGCGTCTGAGTGAAAAGGAAAATCTGATCACAAACACTCGAATGGTTTTAAAGGCATATTGCAGCCGAGTTTGAGCGTAGCCCAAACTATAGCGCGATTGTAAATAAACGACTAATTATCTCGCTATTATCAACATCCATCAATGTTTAATGGTGATAAACTTACGTAACTGTTTAATCATAACTATGTTATTACGTAAAGATATAACCGTTCCATTCACCATCACGTTCTTCAATAATGAGTAATCATTAATGACTTAAAATGTATCAATGATGATAATAAAAGTAATAATATGAGTGGCGCGATTATTGGATTATTCAAATTATTAATCTTCGTTATTAGACTGACAGCGATGTAATTGAGTTGAGATTTGTGTCATTCAATAAACAACTTTAAGAATCAATAATATTATTTAGTAATATACATTTGAATGATCATTAATTTGCTTAAGAACATTTCAGTTTAATTAACGTACTTGAAAGTCCATCAATGATAATTAAATTTCATTACGTTATTTGAATGATTTAGGAGTGCATTTTGAAAAGTGATTGAAAGTTCCGCAAAAATCTAAAATACATTTCTCCCTCGTTCAATCGATAAAAGTGCGGGCCGAACAAATAATTAAAACAACCCTCATTGATTGAAAATTAACCGCTCGCGTTTTCAAATAAATAGAGCAATTTTGTAATGAGAAGCAAAGTGATTGTATGTATTTGTTTTGTAACATTTTCGAGTAACAGCATTAATAAGCATTCATTTATGTAATCAAATGTAATATCTAACGCAATATTACGAGAAAAAAATGTACGAAATTTAATTCTTTTATTATTTTTTTTATGATTGTTAAATAATAATGATTGATTTAATGATAATTTTATTTTTAATTATGAAATAATCATTTTGATGATTGATAATTCTTTTTTGAGGAAAATGTCTTTAATAAATGATTAATTGTAGACAGAATTAATAATTGAGAAGAATAATTCGGCCAATAATTAAATACTACAAACTGCACGATACGCGTCGTAAGCACGTTCGAGAGTTTCGCTAGATCGACTAGATTACTTTCAGTAATCGAATTACTTAACAGTAATAAGTTTTCCTGCACAAAGATAAAATTCAGCAAATAAAAATGAAATTGCAATCAGTGAAAAGCTTATTTAATTGAATAAAATATTTCTCGTGTTTATACAGTTAATACAATTAAACTAAATTTAAAACTTGATTTCAGCTTAATACTAATTTTAATTATATCATTAAAATGACTTATTTTAATTTACATTATAGTCGTTTATGAACAAAGTGTATAATGCAATTTCGTACTAACTGTTATAAATGTTGTGTGTAATTTCAAATGACCCAATTCTTCATTTATAATAAATAAACTTTATCAATTAAAAATCCTGTCTATTTATAATAACATTAAACATCACTTTTATCTTTCAATTTCAAAAGTTTACGTTTATTTTTGTATTTTAAACAAACTCTAAATTTTGCAATAAAAATCAATTCTGGCACAATTTTAAAAACAATGTGCAATTTCTCTACATTCGATATTCGAAAACATTTAGAAATAAACCGAACTATAATTTTGTAAAAGTGCAGTAATTTAGACGATAAAATGATTGAAATGGGTTGATGATAAGCAGAATATTACAACTGAAATGTAATTTCTTGTAAAAGAATGTCGCTTAAATATAACATTTGTGATGAATTTCAGTAGTTTCTTTTTCTCATGCGGTCAAATGCTGCATTTTCCGTACTTTTTGTAGTCAACCACGCAACTGTGGTATTGAAAAATATTACGATCGACTTCGGAAACAGGATTTGGCAACGGAAGTTAAATCGATGCTGCAAAGTCGGAAACGCGAACGGAAGCGACATCGAAATCTGAATCGGATCCGTGACCACGATTGAAGTCCAAGTTCAATTCAAGCTGAAACTACTAGTCGACGAAAATTTTGGCACAAAACGCCGTCATTCGATGACACAAATAAATAACGCGAATTTACATTTTGTCAGTAGTTTTGCGATATATTTCACGCTAATTGTTCGTACATTTGCTTACTTTTTATTATCCCGTATAGTCATGCTGTGTGACATGTTTTATCACAATAAAATCTATCTCTCACATATATTGCATGAAGAGTTACAAATGTCCAAAAAAAGTATCACTTTTGATTTACATACATTTTCAAGAATTTACTTTTTTTTAAATAATTCCGATAAAGAGCAATTGCAGCTTTTGTAAATTGAAAAAGTTTTATTTTAATTACGAAAGTCGAGTGTGGCGACTATGATAATAACGTTGATGAAATTACATCGAACGATACAGTATGATAAAAAACGAATAAAAAGTTGCGCAGCTATCCAATCTTTTTAACACTATCCCATGAAAATGTAAAAGCTAGCAAGAAACTGGTTATCTTATATTGAAGACAAAATGATATTACATAATGATATTCCATAGTCAAACTTATTTATACCATCTGAACTCAACAATACCATTAAATGAATTTGCATCCCAGATGCCGTTAGCTCCAAGCACTTACTAACTTCGGCTAATAATGAAAACTTTGAAATAAGTTTCATAAACGAATGTTGCATATGATTAACATGAATTCGATAACGCTTCTTACGAGTTTTGCTATACTTTATATTAAGTTCTCGATGACGAATTCTTGTCAATCAATGTCTGATTAAGATTCATGATTAAAAAGAGATTTATCTTTACTCACGCAAAAAAATATATATGTCACATATATGCATAATATATGTTGCATGTATGTCGCATATATGGCAACATATGTCAAACATACATGTCACAATAAATTTGTCTGCATATATGTTCCATATATGTCATATAATTATGGAATCATATATATATCATATATATGAAGCCATATCTATAGGATTTATGTTGCATATATGTCGCATATATGTCACATATATGTCGCATATATGACAACATATGTCACACATATGTTTCGAAGTAAATATTTTTCCATATGTGTTCCATATATCTTATATATATACAGAAAGAGTCATATTTATATCACATATATGGCAAATATATACATATGACACATATATGTCACAGTAAATTTCCTTCCATATAGTTCTTATATATATCATATAAATATGGAATCATATATATATCATATATATGAAGCCATGTCTGTAGGATATATGTTGCATATATGTCGCATATATTTCACATACATGTCGCATATATGACAACATATATCACACATATGTTTCGAAGTATATTTCTTTCCATATATGTCATATATATATATGATATATATGGAGCCATATCTGTTGCATTTATGCAGCATTTATATGAAGTCATATTTGTAGGATATATAGAGCATATATGTCGCATATATGGCTCTTTTTACCTAGGTAATTCTACTTAAAAAAGCTTTAAAAAATTGTATAACAAATGAAAGCGAAACCTACGCGAGAAAATTCATGATGACTGATGACAAATCTCATTATTTACAGGCAATCTATTTCAAAATGTGGAAGTGATGAATGCCTCTTTGATTATACATAAATCTTGATAATACTGTCAATCATAAATTATTGCAAATAACGGCTATATTTATTCTTGACAATCCGTAATATCATGTTTAACAACAGCTTATGGCGTTTTTAACGAAACTTTATAACGAAACAATATTTTGTTCATTGAGTTGTTAAATATTTGACTGCAAATTCTATTATTATTATTCAATGTAAAATTCTACTTTGAATTTTATCCAACAGCTCTGCGACCCATAAATTATTTTTACACAAGAATGTATCGTAAAAATGGAGTTATTTGTACAATAATTAATATCGCTTGAATTCTGTTGGTACAACCTTAAATTAACCACACGATGTTAGTCCGATACAGCACTGGGTTGGACGATATCGAAAGCACAGCAGTGAATGCCAAGTTAGCACTGGCATTTCATTGTTCAAATTCGTGCTATTTTTTGCGCATACATAAAAGAGCCAACAGCGATGTTTCACAGTGATAACTACATCAATAAAATGTTAAAAATATATATATGTATATTATTTTGTCCAACTGACTGTCTATTAAATTATTAACAATACGATTACAAAAAAATATTGATTTATTCAATTGCAAATTTGTGTGTGTGCACAGCGAGCAAAATATATCACACCAATTATCGACGAACATTTATCAAACAGGAAAATAGTCATATGCAGATTTCATCTGTATACAGAGTTACATATGAATAAACATTATTAGATCTGATTACATCATTCTTTGGCTCGAAATAGTTCATAATCTGATCAGACAGTTGCCTCTTGGGCTTGAAACATTGATTAAATACATATGAATTTCTGACTTAATTAGACATGTTAGAACATGTCGAGGTATAATTTCCACTTCCCATTGTAACCGTTCTCTAAAATATTCATCGTAGTTTTAACCGAAAAAAGTTGTTTTTTGACAGAACTTTGTTGTTCTCCAAGTTTGACGAAATATGGATTATTTTTTCTACGCATTTTTTCGTCAACGATATATGTGTCTTAATTGAATCAAAATGTTGCGTATTGTGCGATTAAACAATGCCTCAAATTATACTTCGTTAATCTTTGATCACAGTTTCCAATTTAAAGCATCCACAATCGAATGAAATTGTTCGAATTCGATTAAGAACCGAATATCTTACTCATCCGGCTGCTAATGAGCATAAATGCAAAACAATAGCTTAGTTACTATTTGCTATATCACAACTGCGTCGAAATCTCTGCATATACTATTACAGTCACACCGCAACATTACAAACACGTTTAGCAGCTTCTCATTGCGTATTAGCATCACAGGCAGACCAATGTTTGATGGAACGAAAATACATTTCATTCGTTATTTGTACCGTAATAAATCTATGCTGTTAGTTGAATAGAAATGTAAAATAATTTACTTATCAATGCATATTTCAATTCCACATATCAGTTTAAACATATTTTTCTTGTAAGGCCCTAGAAAGGCAAGTAGATAAACATCCTTTAAAAAATACCTGTTTAGGGCTAAATTATTTTCAGGAATTTAATTAAGTTAAATTATGTTAAATTAGGTTTAGGAATAAAACTTTATAGTTCAATCTTTTGAGGTACAACTATAGACAGCCTTTAAAGGTTACACACTGATATTTTGATAAATTACCTTCAAAGGGAAGAAGTTTTTGAGTCTTTAAGGGAACCGTCCACTGAAACGGCTAAGATCGTTAGTTTTCAACCAACTTTGGTGAAATTTTGTATACAATTAGCTATTAATGCATAGAAAATAAATATATGTTGTTTTTCTGATAAAAGATTATTAATCACAAATTTATTTTTTAATAACATAAAAAATTTGAGGTATATTCAAAAAGTTGCCGGTGGACCAATTTTCATTTGATTTTGATCTAATATGCGGCAAAATGTTAAGAATTTAGATGAGAAAAAAGTTTTCAGACGAAATTTTGATACTCTATTTAGTTTTTTTGCAATCCACTGTGTTGTGAAAAAAATGCTCAAAAATAATGTTTTCTAAGCATTTTTTTACTTTTTTAATAATTAATTTGTCAAAAATTCGTATGACCACTTTTTTCGCAACTAAATGCCGAACAATTTTCAGATAATCCGATTTAAATTGGTTAAGAATTAGTCCACTAGCAACTTTTTTAAATTAAAAAATATTTAAAAAATAATTTTTCCCATAATTATATTTTGAGCATTTTTACAGGCATAATATGAAAAAACCATGTTATGCATGTAATTTCGAAATCGAATAACTTCACATAAAAAAAGACATTACAACGTATCGAAATATTTAATAAAATAATTTTTAAGCAAAAATTGATTTAAGGTCAAATTTTAGTGGACTGTCCCCTTAAATAATTTTTATGAATAAATCTTGAAAAACACATACATATCACTTATAAAGGCCATATAATGGTAAAATAAAGCCCTATTTGAGTCTTTAAAGGCATCCTTTAAAGGTTCAGTAAGGCCAATCTATAAAGGTCATATACAGCTTTACTAAATTTCTAAAGGCCTTAAAATCTGAAATACGAACATCCTATTAAGGCCATATAAAGGTATATAAAGTAAATTAAAATTAAAATATTTTGAAATGTGTTATTGAAATACTTTGATGTATTTTATTTTAAGTTACAGTTACATTCGATACATAAGTGGGCCAATAATACTACCAACATATTCGGGTCAAAATAATGTTTGCACGATGTTAAATAAAAATGGATGAAAAACATTCTAAATATAAATATACAAAATAAACACAGAAACGATGTGAAATTCCTCGTCGCCGGAAATGCTTCTTTGTTTATATCATGTGCATATAATTTCCTTTTATGTACCCGTAGGTACAGCATCGATTGCATGTTGTCTCAGTATAGCAATTTTTCTTCTGTAAATAATAATGTTACAATATAATTCAACATTATATTTTCAAAATACAACTTTAATTCCTTCAATGTATTCAGTTTAAACTTAATACAAAAATAAAAAAACATAAATAAATAGAATGAAATTCAATATGATATTTTCTGTAAATAATCGCCGTAGTACCAAATTGGTAGTTTGGGTAAATCACATTGTGAATTATCAAGCGAAAGCAATCGAAATATAATATTTGTTGTTTGGTTTTTATCTTCCAATTGTTTTTCACAAAAATTATTCCTGCGTATATTCAATATCAACAAGTAGAAAATATTAATTCTTATCAAAGTCATTTCAAACCCAGAAATTAACAAACCAAGTTATACATTTAGTAAGCCAAAAGATTGCATAAATACAAGTTTTATAACAACAAAATGTGTCATTTACAATTATCAAATGCATTCAATTACGCATGTTTTACTTAATACCGAAAATTAGTAGTCAAACCGCGCAATAGTCAGACATTCAAGTACCGTCGTTGTAATGATCAAAACTACAACGTAAAACTATTCAACCAATTTTACCGGTTGATTTTGTTTTCCTTGCGTGCTTCTTTTTTGTTAATAAAAGTGCAATTTCCTTGAAGATTCCAACGAAATTGCAGAAAAAACGCCGTCTCATCTCTCCAGTGGCTGTGCCAACATCCTCTCCCGCTAATTGCGCGAAAACCAAATCGCTGTTATCTCCTAATCGTACGATCTAAACCAGGAAATGGGCGTAAATGGCAGATGGCTGTGTGGAGTTCTCGTACAGTGTACCACTTAAAAATGCAAAGCTTCATTAAAAAAAAAAAAAAAATCTTTTAGACAAATCGGCGAGCGTGACGACTGTCGTCGCATTGCGCGTGCAACGTTTGTACAACATGCGGTCACTAGGTGGCATTTATGTAAAATGCATGACAGTAATGTATACGGTCTGTACGCCAGACTGCAGACTGGTAACGGGGTCCTGAATGCGGAAATTAAAACGCAATTTCCCGCACAAAGGGGACAGTTTATGCCAAACCCTTCTTTCATTCCCCGCCAGCTCTCATCCAAAACTCTCTCTCTCTCTCTTTCTCTCTCTCCTCTTCAACCCTCAGGCGCTTGCTTAATGAAGCTTTCCCGCGAGACTTTTCTTTTTGTTCTCAGCCGTTTTCTCTCCCTTTTTCTTCTCTTTTCTTTACCACCGAGCTTACCCTGTTCATCTTCATGCCGCCTTTCTTCCCACCATCACTAACTTACTCTTCCACGTCCTCTCGTCTCTTCAACCTTCCTCTCCACTCGATTGCGACTATTTATAACACTGCGTGTTGCTTTAGAAATTACCCGGGTTTGAATATTGTTTATTCCCATAGTCTTTACATTTCACGAATTTGTCAATTTGTTAACTAGCATTGTTTTGCAATGCTTCTTCTTCTTTTTTGTGTCGTTGATTTTGTTCTCCTTCAATTAAGCTTCATTTTACTACTAACAATTTCCAGTCCCTTCAATACTTAGCTATTCTGTCAAAGCTTTCATTCGATTTTCGTACTCAATAAAGAAATTTTCTCCCTTTTTTTCGTCTATTTCGTTCTCATTTTCAGCTTTTTTGTCGACTATTCTTTTCCTTTTGTTTTTTATCATTGCATGTTACTTTTATGCTATGGAACCTTTGCAAGCAAATAAATAAATTATTTTTCATTAATTATCTGGCCTTTTTATGTTATTGTTGTGAAATTGATGTTGAAATTGATCAGAAATTTCTGAGATTGCGCAACGAAAAAAGTAAAGTAATACTACAAATATAACAGAATAAATAGGATCACATTTTCCTTTTATATTCATCTAATAAAATTGATTGCAAAACTGAAACTGTTGTTTTATTGAAGTTACATGAATAAAGAAAACAGATCTTATTCGTAACGACCAATTCCAATATTCCTTCATTGAATACGTGACTGTGCGCTTATTTATTTATTTATATTCATCTTTTTCAATTTATGATTCTCTTTTCCAATTATACGAATCAACAAAGTAAACTTTAAAAATAAGCATTGTCGAATGAACTGTTACGACAAAATCCCATACTGATGTATTTACACATTTGAATTCCAAATTATTAATCAAATGCCAAATTTTTCGATTCTTATTCACACATTTCAATTTAATAAGATATATTTCTCATTCATTATTACGTCATTTATCGATTCTTCAATAACACAATAATACGTTTTTCACTTATTTCACAACGTATACAATTATTATGAAAAATGTGAAAACTTCCAACTTACAAGCTCAAAATGTGTAATTTATCATCAGCTCAATCTTTATCTACTGATCGGACATTATGAGCTCAAGTTAAAGCCAAAAATGTATCGAACCACAATATTAAATTATACTTTCGGTCAGCGTAGTCCTGATTATTCTGTCACATTTGAAACTGCTCTGACCAAATGACGACCGACATGTATCATCGGTCTAACGTTTACTCGTTCGCCAGTATCGACCAACTAATGAAACTTCTACCTGCAATTGCGTCGACCCTGAATCGATATTGATATTGTTTATATTCTGTCATATTACTTTTGATTTCTCAAAAATAATATAACAACTCAATTAATAATAATGAATATTCGATTAAATCAAAAATTTGTTTTCCTAGAATAATTATTGAACTGAAAAATTGCATATTCCAATATACTAATTCTCAGAATTGCACTTTAATAATCATTTTGAAATGTCCTTTCAAAGGATGTAATTGTAATTTAATATATAGTTTTTTAGATGAAATGCATAAAAAGTCTGGAACAAAGAATTTTGCACTAAACATTGTTGAAAGTTGGGTCGCTCGTTTTCAATCTTAGCTCTGGCAGTCTTTGAAAAAACTGTCGTTGCAAAATAAAATGACAAAAAGACAATAAGAAACGAGGCGCTGAAAGTGTCGAAGGACTGGGAAACAAGAACGCCACATTGAGTAGTAATTATCGCGTCTTTAAGCGTTCTTTCGGCAGCCGCGCTTGTATGCAGAAGAAAACTCGTTGAGGTAATGAGCGAACGAAGCGGCGAGTTATCGATCGGACTTATTCTCTGGCTCACGTGCTTTCCCACAGTTCGGCTTGCTAAATGAAACCATTGCGCGGAAAATACGATCCCTTGGAGACCCATATATAAGCGCACACGTACATCTTAAGTCACAAGTATCGCCGTTACGTAATTTATAATCCGCGTACCGTGTTTCGGTGCACTTTTGTCAATGAGCTGACAGCATTGCTGACGCTCTCGTTATCGAGAAAGATTCATTTGCAATGCATTACTTAATCGATGGCCGCAGATGTTTCAACGCCGCCAGTATTGCATTGACCAAATTTCAAGCAACAAGAAATATCGCTGAGAAGCATCAGATGTTCCGCATTGTTCAATTAAAACAGATTTTCGTCAATGAAAAAGTATGGATTGATGAAATTGAATTAATGGATTGTTTTTTAAATAATTAATTTGGGTAAATTGTAAAATTTGTATACATTTAGAAAATTATACAAACTATTAGTATCAGTTTTAGTTAAGGAGGTTAAGGCACAATGTTTTCGTGCAAAAGAGATAGAACATAAGAACTAAAATTATTTCTTCAAAAAATATAAATAAATGAGTTTAACAAAATATGTATTTTTTAATTTTTAATGTAATATTTACTTTTAACTTATTTTCTAGTAATTACAAATGAAACATTGTTTTTTTGTTGGAATTTTCATTGCAATGCTTTTAATACAATTTAGTTAAATTAGATCCAATGAGATAATTACTTCGAAATTTTGCACACTTATTCTTTATGAGTTTTATTTAAACATATTAAAATTTCAAGCAATTCCGAACGTGGGATCATATTTTAAATCGTCAAAATTGCAAAATTCCAAAAGACTCAATGTATTTTGTTCTGATTTTTAATATTTTTTTCCTCAAAAACCAATGACATGATCTTTTTGAAATTTTGTATAGTGTTTTCTTTTATCTTTCTGAACAACTAATATTTTTTTTTACAAATTCTTATCGTTAAATTAGTTCATGCTCCAACTTCCTTAAGCAAAATTGCGCAGCGCCATCTAAGAAATGACATACAACGCCATCATTTAGTTTTAATTTTAATGATGTTTTGTGAGAATATTGATCGTTATTGAAATTAACAATTTGTTATTTTTTAAATATTCGAATCATAAGCTATTTTTGCAAATATACAGATACTTTCCCAACCTTAATTTTAAGAATTAATTTTCAAAGTTCACCAGAAACTGATTCTCTATCAGGGACTCTTATGGAGAGGTTATGTAGTTGCCTATTTTACATTGAAAATCTGTGTTAGAAAGTATAAATTTTGAAATAAAAGTACTTGTGGTTTTAAGGAATTTAAAGCTTTTAAAAAAATGTTCGATATAAAGAAATAAAAAAGATATTTCAATTTTAATTTAACACTACAATCAAAACGCCATAAGTAAGAGTGAGATAGCATGTATACTACGCGATTTAAAAAATTACCATTTTTAGGAAAAAATGCTAATATTTTATTTGAATAATAATTAAATACGAAATACCTAAATACGAAAACTTTTTTTTCTAGCAAAGTGAAGCTAACCTAATGTAATTTTAAATTATGACTTTTAGCAGTCATTTTTTTTAGCAGTCATTTTTTTAGTTATTTTATTTTTTTAGTTTAGTTTAGTTTAGTTTAGTTTAGTTTAGTTTAGTTTAGTTTAGTTTAGTTATTATTATTAAATTTAGCAGTCAAGTTAACTTGACTGCTAAAACATCATATTTGAAGCAAAATTAATTAAGTAAAAACTTTGAAAAGCCACTTTGTATTTATTGCATTTTGAAAATGATTAATTACCTTAAAAATGGAATAAATCAATAATTAATTTTGTTGACAACAAATTGAATAGAAATTGATTAATGGAACAATTGTCTTATTGCCGCATTACAATAGAGATTTATGTGCGTTGGTAGTGTGAAATTATAAAATCTATTTCATTACATATCAATGCGTCAGTTATTTTGAATACAGATTAATTTACATATTTAGTCAGAATTAATATTATTACGTCTAGTTAGGTTTGAAATTTAATATCGATTGGGAACATAGTTCAAACACTCCTGAGATTTGGATTTCTACTATGATTATGTCTATTCAAGCCTAAACAGTTACGTGATATATATATTACGATAAAATTAAGTTAGCATGAAAGCAGATTATCCTGACGTTTTAAGATTAAAAGTCTGGTAGAAAAATTGTGTGTAATCTTCTGCGTACAAAATCCATTTCACTTCTAATACAATTTTTTTCAATATATTCAATGTTGCGACAGATAGACATTTATTAATAGTTTAAAACTAAATTGAAAAAAAATTTGGAATTAAAATATTCATGCTCGTTTGAATAATTACGAGTTTGATTAAAATTTCATTCAATCGTGCAGCTGCAAATAATGCGAAGAAATTATTTGTTACAATTTTGTTTATTTTCTTTTTTTTATTACAATTTGATAACATTGATCTTGATAATAAGCAATAATTGTTACAATAATAAATTAACAAGAAATTTTACTGCAAAAATTGAGCGTGAATAAAAAAAAGGATATTTTGGAGTTAGTTAATCGCTTTTTGCAGTTTTAATTAGTTCGACGTAAGCAAATAAATTTCATGGATTTAAACTTTAACTCCATTGATAAAACACTACATTTGTTTTGCAAGATTATAATTTTCAGCACAATTCTGCGTGAGTTTATGAGATTTACATGGAATGTAATTATATCTAACTTAATGAATTTCAGTTCGATCGGATTAAAACTTGATGAGATTAAATTGAACGATTTTATTCATTACACGCCTTTATTCTGGAATCTTACTTTATCAAATCAAATTCGAGTACGTGCATTTGTCAAATTTCTCGTAATTTTGCATAAATTCAATTTCGATTAAACAATAATATTTTATACATCCTCTATTTTTATTGTTCAAATAAATCTCGATTTTTCCGGGGGGAAAAATGATAATCGTTGATAAAGTTCGCTCGCAGTTTTCATAAAAATTGTTTCGTTCGGAGTAAAAGTAATCATAAGTGAGAAACAAATTTATTTGAATGAGAATGTACAAGCTTGGTAAACGATATAAAACACTTGTCGTCGCTTCTTCTTTTTTTTCGCGTGTGATACATGTGAAAAAGTGTGGAAGATCAAAATGCTATACATTTAAGTTTATCTTACACAATTTGTGTTATATATTTCATGATGAAAGTAGGTTTTATCGTCAGCACTGTCACCCATGTATATGATGGAAAGAGAGAACGGAAACTTCTCATTGATACGCCAGAACTATGGTTAGAATTTATGGAAACTGCAGAAAAGGACAAATAGCGAGCAGCTCCTTCACACAACTACCAACACAAGCTCTGACATTACGGTGTGTATGTGTGAAGTTGTCCGTGTTTCTTTGTGCCTTTTGTGAAGGTGCATTAAAACGCTTGAGCCTGTGATATCCTGTTGTTTTTAAGTCCGTTAATGAGATTATTTCTTTAACCGAGTTTTCTACCTGTTAGTTTTCACTGTAGATACTCGTAAAATATTATACAATTTACACGTAAGTTATAGCGGTGGACAAGATTTTTATATCAAATCGTAACATTAATTTCGATCATTTTTCGAGCAATTTTCACGTCTCCTCTAATATATTATATTTCGAGATTTTCGGTGAAGGTAATTTCATTTCGTGAAATTGATCATCCTCCAAAAAGAAGAGAATTATTTGCCACAAATGTGAAGGCAAAATTAATTAATTTTACTAATGATTGTAATGCATTGCGACTATAAAGTTCAAGAATTAAATGTGAATTAAATTGTAATTATGAGGAATAGTTATTTTTATTGATTTAAGTAGTAAAAGAATGAATGTTTCAGTTATATTAAAAGATGGAAATTTCAAATTTGTTTTATATGTTTTAAGTAGTTTGTGGATTCGTTTTTTACTCGTATGAATCACATATGAAAATTTATTTGAATTTATATTATCTAGTGTATAAAAACTAGTACAACATTTAACGGCATTGGTTATATCCATGCTAGTAAGTAAAGGAAATCGTATAAATATACATTTGAAAAAAACCTAGTATTGGTTTGAAGTTCAATAAAATGCGATGCAAAAAGTTTATTGCCTTTCTTTACTGCCTTAATTATCGAGTAAACTATGAACGCAAATAATTTTTATGGATTTTTCGATCAAATCAAAAATATTATCTGCATATACATAGAATACACATTCTCATTGAAATTGTTCTTCATTTGAAATAGAATCAAAATATACTTAAACCATTTTTATAATTATGAAATAAGTTATTTAATATTTCTTAGTAGATTTGATTAAAAGAAATTTAATATATTTATTTAAATATTTTTAAATAATATTATGAAAATATTGCTTGGTTAAAAAAAAGACACTTAATAAGAGTAAAAATAGACAATACAATTTTACAAAAATAACACTTTACTTTATCGATAAATAACTAAAACAAAAATTTTGCGGTGGGTTGCACTTATGAATTGTTAAACTTTCAACTTAAATATTAAATGACATCCTGTAAATGGTAAGCATTGTTTATTAAGTTGACAAGAATTGTATGCATCTAAAAGTACTCTTAAAATAATATTACTAAATGGCAACTTTTATATTTTCTTCATAAATTATTAACTAATATAAATCAATTAAATTGATTGAATTCGCTAAATTTGCATAGTTAATGTAAACAATATTTTTTCTCTCACATATTCAACAGAAACTAGGACACATTTGCTTAATGATAAATTGGACCGAAAGTTAAACGCCAATAATTATATTAAACTAATTTATTAAATTCACAAAAAAAATGAGATTTCGTAGCAATTAGTGGAAAAATAGTTAGTTTTAATGAGCTATAAAGAGTTTTATCTAAGTTAATTATCACATTTATGACTCCAGTCTGCTACTATTATGTCCTTACTGTCATTATGTTTATGCTAAAGATAAAGTTAGAGTCTTATTATAAATGTAGTAATTTTATTCTAACAATTTTATACATTTATGTATTAAAGAAAGTCTTAAATACACAACATTATATCCACATGGTCGTAAATATATTCGTATTCTTATGTGTATTCAAGATATATATTCTATATTTGTTTATATATTCAAATTAAATACAAGGAAATATATATATCCTCAATAAATTTAATTGTTTAAAATGAGTATATAATAAAAATTAAACAAATTATATAAGATATATATCAATATATTTTCAACTCTTTTGAATACCCTAGCAAAACAAAAAATTTATTGCAAATATATCGTTAACATATTCTGAATATATTTCTTATATAAAAATATATTCTTAATATATTCTCAATATATTCATAATATATTTTGAATATATTTAAAAACTACTTCATTTTAAATTTTTTATATTTCATAGTGAATATATTTGCAATATATTTTTCGTTTTGATAGGGATAAAAGTCTTAAAATTTAATCGATAATATATATGCAAATATATATCTTTTCGATATAAAAAGCGACAATAAGTATAATATCCGAGATATATACTTATACATATCTACTATATATCCAAAATATATCTTATCTACATAATTTGGACATATTTTCGATCGTGCGGCTATTCTAAATATAAGACAATATAATTTAAAGCTAATTCAAGAATGTAAATGTGCATTTAAAACTCTAACTTCTGACACTTATGGCGCAAATGAATCATGAAGCCGGTACGTGATGGGTTAATGCATTGAATGCGGGTAAAATGGTGGATGACGGAAATAAGAGTGTAACAAGGTGTGCGAACAGTGGCAGGACAACAAAATTTAATAACAATTTCTCAAATGAAAATTAGCCCGCTTTTAAGCGAGCTTGACTTGGCTCTCGGCCTCGATGGCAGACACATCGCTGCATTTTATTTAATATTAGTCTGGTTACCAGGTTAAATTGTTGGGTGGAGCCTGGCAGCCTCGAAATTTGCATCTTAATCGTACCCCATTACAGTAACGGCGCTGCACCGCGGACCGCCGCCGCTTCTGTCGCAATGTCGGTGGGCTCAACATTCCCATGTTCAAAAGCAGTTTGGCGGACCTCGATCTCATGCCGTAACCGCTCGGATAATTCGCAAACCGATTCACTCATGAATGCATCCCGCTGATTGACTCCCATTGTTGCTGAATGATCGCCCATCCTTTTAACCCGAACCGACATTCCAGTTACCTTACAATTCCATATACTTTTGCGGTATTGTTGTACCAAATTCCAACCTTTTTTGCTGCTAAATTACAGTTTTTGGATTTTAGACGTAATTCAGGTTTATGCTGATGCACGATGTTTTTAGTCTAACGTCGTTTAAATTATAAAGCAAAATTTCGTAAATATTTAATGTAATCATTCAAGTTAGAGATGATACAAAGAAATGGAGAATTATGTAGATTGTGAAAATCGGTGGTATACTAACTGTAAAAAATGGACCAGGATTTAAACTTTTGTGAATGACAACTGTTGGCAGTCAGTACTGTGTCGGTACTGATTTTATTATTCAACCAGTACTTAATCTGCTGTTACATCGACGGTTATCAGATATTCAGATCCACCGTTGGGACACCAATGGACCAGTACTAATTACGCTTAAAAAATTATATAATTTCTTTACTTAATTTTTTTTTATTTTAAAAATCAACACAAAATGTATGCTGAAACACACACTGACAATCATAGATCTCGAATTTTTACTCTTTTTAATAGCATTCTGAATCTATCGGCAAAAAATCATCAATTTTGCTGTGAAAAACAGTAAAAATGAAAGTTATTTTAGTAAATATTTACGTTATTTTCTTCATAAATTATTGTTTTTAACAGTAAAATTTGATGATTTTTTGCCGATGGAT
>JABFPJ010002877.1:0-17905 GCA_022817425.1 Gryon sp. ZL-2020
ACTATTACACACACGTTTGTTGTCGCATGTAAACACTTTAAATAATTGAGGTTATTGTATATATAGATATAATATAGCATTGCAATTGGCGCGCAATAATGTACGCACGCGGCGCGACGGCACTTTCGTTGTTTTACTCGATCGGCATAGAAAAATCCTATGCGCGCGTATAGGATAATTCTTTGATCGACTGTATGGGACAATTCAATGGTCGCGGTGTTTTTATCATAAAGAATCGTTGAAAAATTGCATGGGTGCGACATGGATTAATTGTACGAGCACCGCCATGCAATTTTTATATAATTTTACCCTCCGTGTAGGCAAATTTTTGCCAAATTTGTTAAAAATTGTTAAGTTTTCCTTTGTTAAATATAATTACATATAAATGACTCAAATTTACTTTTTATTTTTGTATTAAAAATATAAATTTGTACATTTTTGTATAATTTTAGAGTTCCGATGATGAGCCACGTGAAGAGAAAGACCACTTTGTAGCGCAGCTATATAAATTTATGGACGACCGCGGTACGCCAATCAACAATTGTCCGATGATTGGAAACGAAGACATCGATTTATATCGTTTGTTTCGCGCTGTGTACAAAATGGGTGGCTACAACCGCGTAACTAATCAAAATCAATGGAAAGCGGTGACACGGCGTCTAAGTTTTTCAATGCACAGCAATTCGTCTACCTACAATCTCGTGAAACAAGCGTACAAAAAGTTTTTGCACTCATTCGAAGACTTTTATCGAAAGCTCGGTTGTACGATGGTAAATCATCCGCGTGGTTCAATTCGTAAACAACGTCCCGGACGGAGCTTGATTCGCGACAAGGACAGAAACACGCCAGTGCCACTGGCGACATCGCGCGAGCCTAAAGCCGAAAAGGAAGATGACGATAAGGACATCAAGGACGATAAAGAAGTTAAGAAAAAGTCAACGGAAGAAGAGAAAAAAGAAAAGCGAGAGAAGAAGGATAATTCTAAAGATGAAGATCAGCCGAAAGTGACGAAGAAGAAGCAACAACAGCAGCAACAGCAACAACAACAGGAAGACGACGAGGAAAGTGCGAGTGAGAAAGAGAGCGATGTGAATGTGGACGCAGAGGAGGAGTCGTCAAGCAGCGAGAAGTCTCAGAAGCGCAGCAATTCTGTGATGAAAAATCGTACGAAGCATCGGAACAAGGAGAAAGACGAGGGCAAGAAGAAGTCGACTGCTGAGAAGCGCAGTGGTAAAAGCGAATCACGATCCACTCAAGAAAAGAAGGAGGACAAATCCACAAAAGATGGTAAGGAGGAGGATAGCGCGAAGACGCGATCCAAGTCAAAGGAAGACGCGGTAATCAAGAAATCCGATAAAGCTGCCGAGAGGGACAATGAAAGCAGCAATGTGCAGTCGAATAGTTCGAGTTCGTCGACAAAAGAGAATGAAAAGTCGGAAAAGTCTGAGAAGAAGTCGGTGTCAAAGCAAAAGCGTATCACTGACGAAGAGCTCAAAAAACGCGGACGTAAGCGTAAAGACACGTCGGAAGGTGATAAACGTCCGACGACTGATGATAAGCCGGAATATAGTGCACCATCATATAAAGGTCCAGTTGAGGTCGGCGATCGTCTGCAGGTTTATTACGGTCCGAATCACGAGTCCAAGGTGACATACGAGGCGAAGATTGTGGACGTGGAGCATTCATCCGATGCCGGCGAGCCACTTTATTTAGTGCATTATACTGGTTGGAATATCCGTTACGATGAGTGGATTAAAGCTTCACGAATTGCGCAGAATTTCACCCAAACGCAGGCTCGAATTAAGCGTACCAAGAGTACGCCACGTCCGCAGACGCCGAGCAGTACAAAGAGTTCGTCAGGAACGGAAAAGTCATCGAAAAATGAGAAGAATGGCGCGAGCACGCCGGGCGAGCGTGGACGAAGACGCGCGCAGAGTGTCGTACCGTCGAGCGAAAAGAAGGATGAGACGAAAAAGGACGTGGATAAGGACGGTGACAAGGTGGGAAGATCGAGTACACCGACGTCGTCGAGTGGAGCCAATCGAACGAAGAGTCCGGCGGTGCCTTTGGCGCAGCGTTCGTTGCGTGGCAGCGGACGTAACGCGGAAGTTGGAGGATTGTGTCCGATCGAGCTGCGTCGACGTGTACGAAAGGTGTCGGGTCAAACGGACGCGTCGTTGGCTGTGTCGGACAGCGAAGATAGTCACTCGTATGAGTCTGACACGACTGAACCCGAGCAAACGCCGAAAAGTAAAGCCCGAGCGAGCGCTGGTGAGGAACGTGGAAGACGCGAGGCACGCAAGCGAGCGGAAAGTCGTATCAAAGTTGAGGCAGACAACAGTGATGCCGAGCAAGAGAAGGAGAGCAACGATGAACAGCCACGTCGGGGTCGACGACTTAGACGTACGCTCGGCAAAATTCAGCCGGATGTCAAATCGGAGCCGGAATCGGATGAGGAACAGCCGAAGGGTCGAGATTTCGACTTGAATCAGATAAGATCGGAGTTGAAGGGTTTCGACAAAGCTGTGAAGATGGACATCATACGAGTAGAGCCGACCACGCAGATCGAGGAGACGAAGAGTAGTGAGAAGGAGAGCGAGACGCCGAGTGTTGTGGCGACACCACCGCCGCCGCCAGTGTCGGCATCGCCAAAGCTCGAGAAAAAGCCGGAGGTGAAGTCAGAGCCGGCGGAGGTCAAGGAGGAGAGCACGGAAGATATTTACGAGTTTAAGGAACCGGAACCTTTCGAGTTCGAAGTGAGGAACAAGCGGGATTTCAATAGCGAAAAGGATAAGCTGAAGAAGCGACCTTTCGAGGAGGACAGTGGCAAATTGAGTCCAAAGAAGAAGCCGAAGGTGTCGCCGGTGTCATCAAAGGAGCCGAAACAGGAACCCGAGAGTCCGGCCGCAGATTACAAAAAGCGAAATCGAAAGAGTTTTGCCAAGGGAAAGAACGAGGATGTCACGATGTCGCCTAGCAGACAGACTGCAACGCCTGCCGAAGACATTGAAAAGAGTGCAATGTATGAGACTTCGCCGGTGAATCGTGAAGCGGCAGTCAAGGAGGAGCCTAAGATATCGACTAACTTGAATCTCATGTTTAACGAAGTTGCGGCGGATAATGAGGAGGATACAAAAGAACCAGTACCATCGTCTGAGGTCGAAACAAAAGTTTTTTGTGCGAAAGATGTTACCAGATTGGCAACCGCTGATGAACATGTCGTTAAAGGAGAAAGAAACGAGACTAAGTCTAAAGTTGTTGGTAGTGTGGAGAAAGAAGAAAGTTTGAATACATTGCAGAAGAGCGTAAATGAGACAAAAGTTGTGGATCAGAAGCCATTAATAAAGCCTTCGACACCGGTGACAAGTTCTTGTGCAAGTCCGTCGATTGTTCCGTCACCAACAACAGTTACCACGGAGACGAAGAGTTTTGAGTATATATCACCAATGTTGGCGCCAAGTGTTGCCGCGACAATTCCAATAGCTGCACGCTTGCCAGCCACTTCGTCGATTGAGGAGAAGTTGTCGGCTGCTGCTGCGGTTGCCTATGGCAAGAGAGAAAAAGACTCGAAGAAGGATGAGGACGATCAGCCGAGTAAAAAGTCATTGAAGAAGAATGATACGAGCACGGAAGTATCGGCGATTCGTAAAGGTAGCAAAAAGTATGCCATCAAAGAGGAAGCTAAGAAGACCATTGAGCCGGAAGTGAAAACGGAAAATATCGAAGTTAAAGAAGAATCGAAGAAAGAACCCGTTGAAATCACGCCGAAGATCACGATGAGCGAGTCAATCAAAAAGCCCGTAGACAAATCGTGGATGAAGATCGAAAACGCGGATCTGTCATGTAACTGGGAAGCTGGATTAGATAAGAACAAATCGATGCTGAGTCAGGAATTCGCCGACTCAAGCGACAGCAGTGACTCCGAGCGACGTTTGGTCATCGACAACGAGGAGTTTACGGACGAGCCGAAGAGCACATTTGAAAAGCCGTCATTTATGCCGAAGCCGGAAGTTGAGACGGAGAAAGATAAGAGACTTGCGAGTTGCAGTCTGAGTACATCCAAATTGCGACCCGATGAGGATCGTGAGAATCTCAATTCATTACTCTGTGAAGAAGAGATTCCAGGATCTCCGACGTCCGAGTTGGAGGAGAAGGAAGAAGTCGCGTCGATATCCGGCAATCGTAGTTCGCCAAAGGTCAACGAAAGTGCTCTCGCATCGCTTATGGAGATGCCGTTTGCCAGTGCACCCACATCGTCGTCCGAGCAGAGTAAGGTCTGCGAGAGCAACGCCACGATGAGCATCGCATTGCCACAGAGTTGTAATCTCGGAGTGGTCAGTCGGATGGGAGTTTCCGGTCAGCAGATGAGTCCAACGGTGGCGGCGCATCCGCAAAATCACGCGGAACAAATGGCACTGCCGGCACCAGCTGTAGTGGCGCCAGTGGTGGCACCTGTACACGCTGATAGCAATGAAGCCGCACCGGTGATGGACAACACACCACCCACTACCCCGGACTCAAGTATTTCCAACATCTCAGAATCGCCACGCGACGAACGCAATGGCGAGTCTTCGTCTATGTCCGAGGATAATTCATCGAAACCAACGCGAGATAGTTCCGAGGGTGAACATGATGCAAACAAACGTAACGTGGAACAAACGCAGCAAGCGGATGCTGATAATTCCATAATGACGATGAACTTAAATCTGACCAAGCCGCCGAGCAAGAGACCGTACGAGGAATCGCTTTCGCCTAAGAAACGAAAGCGAAGCCGAAAACACTCTGAGACTGGCAACAGCGCCGCCGCCAAAAAGAGTCTTCGTCACACGGGCCGAAATGGACGACATGGACTGGCCAGCGACAGTGATGACACTAGTGAAAGCTCTAATGTTTACAGCAATGCCACTAATGCTACGACGTTTGGCTCAGCGCCGGTTATCGGTGGTGGTGTTAATGTTGGTATCTCAGTTGCTGCTGCTACTACAACCACAACCGCCACAACCACGGCCAACACCACTGTTGTCGCTGCGTCCAATAACAACAGTGCCGATCATTCCAATTACTCTTCCAGGTCTCCCCGACCGATGAAATATAACTTCTATGTGGAACTTGGTAATTGAAAATAATGTCTTTAAGCTTTAGTTACATGACAAACTGTCATTTAAGACATAAAATTAATCATGTTCAGATTCATAAATTGTTAAATATTTTTTCAAAGTTGGAAGATTGCTTGATAAAGACAAGTTGAAAGAGCATATAAGTTGAATAATTTATCATCTTTTTCTTTGAACATAAAAAATTTAACTTTATATATTTGATTATCAATTGGACAGCTGATCGATTACTTTTTAGTTCTCCCTATTAACATTAATCAAATATGAATGACCAATTGTTCAGTAAATTGTAATTCATGATGATTTCATTTATTTTTCAATTTACTAAGTCAATTTTACTTCATTAAAGTTTATCAAGTACAAGAAATGTTGGGCAAAATTCAAATAACTCTTGCAAGAATATTTAAACATTTATAATACTAATTTTTAATATGTATGGCCTCGTATTTTTCAATTTGTTTATCGTCTCATTCTGATTGTTTTTTTAATTAATCTCATTAAATAATATAGAATCAATACTCTTAAGAAATCAATTTTACATTACATTAATATCATTTTAGATCCCGAATTGGACGGAAGTCAAAGAATAGCTGTGTTGCAACAAAAATTGTCCGAATTAAGGAAAACATACAACTCTGTTAAAGTTGAGCTAGCAGCAATTGAACGACGTAGGAAAAAATTAAAAAGACGGGAGCGTGAAGGTTGGTAGTTGTACAATTAAAAATATTTTACGTATTTATTTTCATTTTTCACATACTTTAACGGAATTATTTCTTATTTAAGTCATATAATTAGATACTATTATGTATATTTAACATTATTTCAATTATTTGCAAATAACAAAAAACATTTTTTTGCAGCAATGAAAGCAGCGAAAGCTGAAATGCAACAAGCGTGTTCATGATGAAAACATTAAAAAGCGCGAGGTCGGCTTTAATGTGAAATGAAATGTAGACCTCATATTGATGTTAAGTATTCAATACACCAAGTACTGTAAATCTCTATTGAAAATTACATAATCTTTGTAGATAAACAGAAAATAAGAAGTTCTTCGTAAATAACTTGATTTAATTATACATGCATATATATATTATATATATACATTAAGGATAAGGTGATATTGAGTTGTAAATGTTTACGTCTTCTTTTATAAATTTATTTTAAAACAACATTGTATTAAATGAAGTTAAATGAATATATAAGTTTATGAAATTGAACTTTTGTATAATTATGCCATAAATATAGCGATATTCATTTAAAAATATACGAATACATGTTATATAATCTAAACAAATTATATATATATATATATATAAATTTTGTTTTCATAAATGATGTACAGTTGTGAATTTTGTACATTTCGAATGACTTTGAAGATTTTGCAAATACTTCACACTTCTGATTTTTTTCTAAAATCTCTTTATTATTATTAATATTATATATATATAATATAATATATAACAATGTTTTCGTTGACAAACATTTTGGACATCTTGAAACAGTGTGTGGAATTTATACAAAAAGTGCACAAGTTTATGTTCATATTAAAAATGAAGTTTCATGAAATTTGAAGAAATGAAGACAAATAAAAATATCTTTATTGTATATTTAAATAATATTTATATTAGTTACAATTTATGATAAATTAGAAGTACATATACTTTTTGTTGATCTATAAATTAAAATTAGAAATGTTTTGTTTCATTATTCTTCGATGAAATAAAATAAGTGATATAATTTCAGTGGCAATTATAAAAATATTGAATTAATAATACAAAATACATAAATTACAACTGAAACTTCATTTTGGAAATAAAGGATAACTATCTATTTACAATTTTGCATAAACGCCGTTATTGGGTCAAATTTACAGTATTTTTGTAAACGCCAACAAGCGATTGAGCAGCTAAATATATTATGTCTCTCTTCGATACGCCTGTAAGTGTGTTGCACCACTGAGTATAGTGAACCTGCAATTGTTATTTTGATTATTTTTTCAATTACTGTACGTCCCTCAAATAAATGTATATTTGTATAAACAGTTTTTTCCCATCGTTTATTATATCTTTTCGATAAAAATAGGTAATTTTATATTCTTTTACACTTAATAAAGATTACAAAATAGATAAACTTTGTCGAACCTGTAAATTTTGCGCCATCAATGTTTCAATTGGTATTGATAAATCTGTAGGAGATGCCAGTGGTTCCTTTTGTGCTGCAGTCACAATTTGACTGGGTATTGGTGTCATTTGTGTGAAAGTTTGCAAATTGACGTTATTTTTTGCATCATTAATCATAATCACACCCAGATCGTACCATTTGTCTTTACTGACTTCGAGTAGAAAATGTTCAACCGCAACAATTGGCACGTCAATTGGTATTGTTGGCATTTTACGGGCTAGTGATATTCGTTCTTCAGCTGATTTAACACCAGCTTCAAATCCAATTGGTTGCAGTGGCAAGTTTGATGAATTCACGTCCACTCCACTTTTGAAAAAAATCAATTTTAATAAGTATTATACATGTACAGAATTGGGCAAAATATTTAAAATTAAACATTCAATTATTTTTTTGAAATATTTTAAAAGTAAATATTAAATAAGTTTGAAAATACAGTTAATTAAATACAAAATATAATTTAAAAGACATATTTTTGTTGTTATTACGTTACAGTCGCCTTGCCAAAGACATCCTGAAAAGCTTCACGAACTGGGCTGATTTTCATTTCGTCATTAGAAGCAACAATAATTTCGACATCGCCGCCAGAATCTACAATTAATAATATATGAAATTATTATTAATATATAACTAATATAATAAATGAAAGATAATATTTACTATTTAACGTACATAAAAATTCTTTCATTTGTGGATCGAGTGTTGTGATCATTGAATTGACACTGTTCTTGGCCTTTTCCGCAACTTTGCTCAGCATATGACTATTCATCATCCACGAGAACAAATTGTTCGTTGGCGAGCTGGCCTCCTGTTGTGTTGGATTTTCTTCTGTACATTTTTCTGTGACAATAATATCGTCAGTGGCAGCAGGTAGTGGAGCATCTGACGTAATTGGTGATGTTAATTCTTTCGTTTGTGTCATCATCTCCGAAGCCATCGAGGCGGTGACGGATTTTAACGATTGAACGGAGTCTGTAACGAAACTTGGTAGTGCCAAGGGTGGCGAGATGTTTGACAAAGATGTTAAAATTGACGGTGCGGATGTTGGTGATGTAACTGGAGAACCTTAAAAAATTTTTTGTTTTTAATTTTAATTTAGTTTAAATTGAAATGGTTATATATAAATAATAACAAGTTTAATGACAATAATAATAATAGTAATAATAATCATCATAATAATCATAACAATAATAAAAACTTGTTTATATAGAATGTAAAAAAAATATAACTAAAATGAAACAAGGAAGTAATTAAACATTTGCAATTTTAATTGTATTTGATAAGTAATATAAATATTGTCTGAATCAACAAACCATTTTTTGTTGTCTCCCCGGAAATTGAGAGCTCGTCTGTCTTTTTTTCAACAAACTCAAAAGTAGATTCCCCGTTGGACTCGTCCGTCATTTTGTTTAATTAAACGTTATCAAAGCACAAACGTTCAATTCGCAAGATTAAATTGTATTTCTTTCTATATAAGATTTTGCGTGCTTACTTTTACTGTCTATTGTTATTGTTATTATTTCCGTGACATACGTTCACTAATGGTTGTTCCAATGCAAGTCAGGAAACTACGTAAAGAATCAATCAATGAGAAGAAAAACACTAACTCGTGACAGTTGCTTTCTGTCCTTTGTTAAACTTGGTAGATAAAGTAGGACGGTTAGCTTTGCTTTTACATGACCTATGTCATTGTTGTTCACTTGTGGTCGAGCCTTCAATTTCTCTCTTTACTTTTTGTTTTCTTTGTTGCCAACCATCATTTTTTATTATTTGCACGAAACGGGAACTTACGAACTCAACACGAACATTTCCGAAAACTCACGAAAATGGTTTATTATTATTATTATATGTCGAGTTGTTTTTTTATATTTCATTTGCAAACAAAAAGTTGCAATTTAGAAAGTAAGTAAAATATCGAACATTTTCAAAAATTTCTATAAACAAATTATTACTGGGACTTTTGTTTAATTTATTTAAACAATACAAAAATTAAAGAATCGCTAATTTGCCAATAAATTAATTATTAATTGTAAGATTTGATAAGTGAAAAAATTGCTAACAACTTATACAAGTTTTAAAATACGTATGAATTGCGACATTCTTAAAAGTTAGAAATGTTTACAAATATTTTGAAAAATATTAAAATTAAAGTTTGTTAAATATTTATTGAAAATTAAGTCATTAATTGGTGGGAAGGAATAAATAAATTGATGCAGAATTAATTTATGTAGTATAATAAATTATTTATTATGTTGAGGATTGCAATATATTTACACTACGAAACTGTTATACAATGTATTGATTAAAAATATCCTCACAGTAAACTTATGTACAAAATATCATAGTTCGTAGAAACTAACGTCTTGAGTTTTAATTTGCTGTACTTATACTAAATGTCCATAATCAAACATAAGTAGTGCAAATCAAATGTAAAAAAAGAAACTACACGAAATTTCGATGTCTTTTCGGTCGATTAGAAAAATATATTCATTTTTATGTGTATATATATAAATTTGTGAATTATTTATCAAACAAAGTTCCGTAGATTGAATAAATTATTCATTCAAACTGACTTGACTTGTAAGAACTTTTGTTTAGCAAATTCAGTAAGATAAAACATAAAAGAATAAAAAATGAAACAAATTTATATATACTCAAGTTTGTGCTTTGAAAAAAGAAAGACTTAATAAATAAAATAAAATAATTAAACTATCAATTGAAACATTCGAATAGATCGCAACATTGAATATTGTGCAACTTGCTTATGCCTCTGTTAACAGTGTTATAAAACGTTTTAAAACAAAATATATATTTCATATATATTTTTATATCCTGCTTTAACGGAATGTAAAGTCTTCAATTTTCTGATTTTACTCAATCTATATTCAAAACTTATTTGAATAATTTATAAAAGAGAGAGCCGATTTATTTTGAATCGTATCAATAATCGAGTAATACAATAAACTTATTTTTTACTGCATCAATCGATATTTGAATCCACCAGTTATTTATTAAACAAGACTCGGAAAAAGTTCGGAAAAACTTTCGGGCCATAATTCTGAGAGTGGCGTAACATTGCTAACGATATTGTCGTTCATATGAACCGGTGAGTCGTGCGACTCATAACCGCCATCTGAATAGTAACTCGAGTCGCACTTGGTGCTGAGCATATCGACATCCTCGGAGCGAATACTCGCGGGTGACATTGATTCGCACGCGCCAAAGTCCGGGATCGTTAAGTACGTCATATCCTCGGCACTTTTGTTATTACTACTGTCCGTACTGACGATCTCCTCGACGCACTCCTGCACCTGAATATCCTCACACCCAGGCTCACTTCCCGGATACACAATGGTTATACAATTGGTAGTCTCGTCGTATGTGCCGTAAACAGTTTCCGGCTCTTGCGATTCCTTTTTCACCAAGACTTGCTGTTGATCAACGGATGGATGAAACGATTCGGCTTGGAGACGGCTTTCTATGCTTTCTATGCTGTTACACTCGTGAGATGCTTTTGCGTCGGTTGCCAGGCTCGTTGATGTCTTCCCCACCAGTCTCGAAGACTTGTCGAGTTGCGTAACGCATTCCGTTTTAACGGCATCCTGCACAGATTCAAGAAAACATCTTTTAGATTTTTTACAAGTTTATTCCTGTTTCTTTCAATTATTTATTGCATGGAGGAAAATATATACTGTAATGGATATGTTTTATTTTTTTATAAGATTTTATGTTTTTTTGAAATATCATTTGAAATATCAATAACTGCAAAGATTTTATTCTTTATTATAGATTATAGAAATATAATAAATATGAGAGTAATTTAAATTATCTTTTCGAAAATAATAATTAATGCTTTTCCATAAAGAAATTAAATATAAGATTATTCATTTAACAATTTTAGTTTTTAATATATTGAGTATATTTATATTTTTCTCCATGTATTAAATAATTTCAGACAAATATACAATTAAATAACGTATATAAACATTAATGATTGGGTCAAAAGTTGCATTTATCACATCAGATTGCTGATTTTTTAAGAATCAGTCAAAGTCTTATTGCGTCTTTTAAAAGCACTTATATCTATTTTTTGATGAAATGAGTCATCGTCGTGAATAAACTTTTCATGCAAAAATTTAAATAAAACAAATTACTGAACATGTTAATATTTTGACATTTTTCAGATATTACATAATATTCTAAAACGCGACTTTAATTATTATTACTCATTATACACAAGTTTTTCCAATTTTTATTACTACTTTTCATAGGAAAATTAAATTCGCATTATTCTTTAAAAATAAAAAAATGGATTAATTATATAAAACAATGGATTATTCGATTAATTTTGATCAAATAATGAACATGTAATTGTGTAATAAATGTATGTGGGCATACTTACGCTTTGATTTGTTGGAGCAGAGCTTGCTTCCACTTGGGCGGTAACTTCTCCAAAAAGACTTTCGACGAGTTCCTCGAATCTTTCGTAGTAATCATCGCCTTGGATCTCGTCAAATAGCTCTTCGAGAGGAGGTAAAGCGTTAGGATCTTCAATATCAGAACAGCTCCCGATGACTCCGGCACGTGAGGGCGTTTCTGCGTCAGCGACCTTGTTGACTGAATCTGTGTGCCACCCTGCTGCAGAGGGTCCAGAGATACTGCCGATCTCAGTGAGGGCACACCGCAGTCCACGCGGTTCTGACACATTGCGCATATTCTCTCGTCCTTTGCACATTCGAGCGCCTTCAGCTTTACGTTCTCCTTCGAGTCCTCATCGTTTGTTGTTTTACTCTCGTTCTTCCTCAGCCTTTTTGTTTCCGCTAATAGAGACTCATTTTGCGATCGCAACATCGTACATTCACGCGTCAACATTTCATTCGTCTCACGCAAACTTCGAACTGTTTCCTCCAACTCATCTAGTTTGGCCTTCTTTCGGTCTCGTGACGTTTGTGCTGCTACTCTGTTCTTCAATTTTCTATAGAAACCAAGATAATAATTTCATTAGAACATACATGGAATAAGTAGCTTTGCTATTATTGAGTAATCTTATATTTAAATTCTTTAAGATTAAATAATTTGGAAAAAATTACTGATCATCAAAGAAAATAATTCAAACAAAACTTATTCTAAACATAATAGCATTTAAAAAGCCTTTTAAAATTTATTCAAAAAACTTAATTATGGCTTATCAAAGCTAAAAATAAATGTATTTACAATATTTTCTGAATATAAATGAATGTTTACAATGACGTACTTTCTTTGTAACTTTTCCTCCCACGTCAGATGATCCAACCTTCGTTTTTTGCCTTTGGAGCAAGTCTCGGTATTGAACAAGAAACCCTCATTATTTGTCATCTCTAAATGTTTCGACATGGCTCGGCCAGTTAATTTAACTTTGTCCGTGATAATGGATGTTGTAAAATTGAGCTTCGGAATCGGCTTAATTGCGTCCGATGGCACAATTCCCGGGGTCTTGGTGAGACCCTTAGGTAGAGTGATGATGACACTTTTCAGGCCACTCATATTTTGCCATAGATAATCTCACAGTTGTCCCTAAAATATTTATTCAAAACAATTAGCAATAATTAAAAAATCAACAGGAACAATCAATCAAATTTAAATTAATTATTTAAATATATAATAAAAGAACAAAAGTAATTACAAAGTTAAAAAATGGAACGTTGACGTGTCGTTTATTCGTGGAAAAAATGGCCACGGCAAGTTGTATGTTCGCGCAACTAACAGCGAATGATTGTAGAAAACGGACCACGATCCACACTATCTGCTCGCGACTGATCACAACGTTGATTATGTTTCATCAGACGATTTCGCATGGGCTGATTCTACCTGGGGAAATGTTTTTCGTCGTAATGCATTTTCTTGCGTCTGACGTAATTCACTTCGAGCATTCACTCGCTTTTAGAATGAAATAACCCATCCTTTTTACGTCAATAGTCGCAGGAGTGATGGAACTTTCGAGATTCAGTTCATCCGCATTCGTTTCTCATTGGTTGGGCCAATGACTAAATGTATGTGGCACTTTGCTATTGGCTGATGAAACTTTGTGTTGTGTATTATGCGTTGGCATGAAAACCTCATGCCTCATCGCTGTATCGTAATAACACTACGTGCAACTTTTAACTGTTATTACACATTTGTTATCGCTTTTTCTAATTGTTCTAGGTATAACACGGAATAGATTGTCTGACTTGGCAGTTTTATTTGGAGAGTAAAGTTTAAGTAGAATATTCATGTTTGTGTTAGATAAGATTTTTTTGTTTGGAAATTTCATCATTTATTGTAATTTTTTTATCGTTTAGTTTTGTAAAACTAAATGTAAAGATGGAATATCGATTATAATGTTATATTTTTTCTAATGTATTTATTGTTCATAGATCTTCTTAATATATATATTTGAGACATAGGTATTATTATTATTATAATACTAGCTGAAGCCCCGACTTCGCCCGGGCGAAACCCTGTGACCCCAAACTTTCTGAAAACCCCTCGACAACCCCGTGACAATCCCCTGATAACCCCCTGACAACCGCCTAAGGGGAGGGGGTCGAAAATCGAAAAAAAAATTTTTTTTCAAGAACTACTTTATATATCGCAATTTTATACAGCCTACGGTACTTTGGAGGATTTCAGCTAGTTGCTCTCAAAATTTGAGCAAAATCGGTAGATTTTGCGTGATTGACATACAAACAAACAAACAAACAAACATATTTTCAATTTTATATATTAGTATATGGATACTATAAGTAATATTTATTATATTATAGAAATAAGTAAGAAGTATTTAATGATTGAATTTCATTCCATAAGAAAATCTTTGTTGTTAATCCATAAACTGTAAGCAAGAAACTTGAGGTCATTGAATTTGACGAATGTTTTAAAATTTATTATTTTATTAACTAACTATTACAATTTGTTATGTTATTACTTTTTATAATAGTTATAATATAAAATACTTTTAAAACATAATATATTTGAGTATTATATACATCATTACTTTTTACTATACTTTATATATTATATATGAAGCTTTATGATTAATCGTTTTTCCTATTGTTTTTCTTATAGAAATAAAACTGTATTTTGTGCCCTTTAATTTGGGAATCTTATCTCATTATAATAATATATATAATATATTTCGACGGTCCTTACGAAGACTATTCTATTTAAAAATTTTCCATTTAAAATATCATAAGAAATTTTGAAATGGAATAGTTTTCTTAAGGACCGTCGATATATTATACAATGTGGCCATCAGAAAATGGGTTACATTCAATGAAATTATTCACCTAAAATATTTTAATTATAATAAAAATATTATTATAATTATATAACATGCATAATGATTTGAAATATTTATTTCTCGGAGTAAACAGAATAAATGGCATAGTAACTTTTCCATGTAAAGAGACATTATGTAAAAAGATGTGAATTGAAATATAAAATGTTTATTAATTTCATTTTTTCATTAATTTCAAATCTCCCGCCACCATACACTTATGTTAATTAAAGATTACGCATGCGTGATAGACATACGATACGAGCAGTGTTTACTTTCTGTCGTGTAAGCCAATTTACAAAAATCGAACAATACCCATTCACATGAATGAGAACAAAAATGGAAATAAATTTTATTTCCAATTAATAATCAATTATGGAAACTGTTGAATTAACCGAGGAAAATACTCCACGAGGTCAATTCACCGTTGACGATTTAGACATAGAAATTCTTCCACTGATTTATGAAATTATTCGGAGGTACATTCTAACCTACATTTTCAGAAGTTATATTTATTTCATTGTGAAGTGAATTTAGATTTCATAATGTTTAGCCAAAGTGATTGTGACATAATTATTGTAAAACGCAGTAGAATACAAATTTATTTTTCAAAAAGGATTTAGAGCTTGTTCAAATGATCAAATTCGATTTTTTTTTCAATTGTTGATATTTAATTATTATATTGATCCTAAATAAAATGTAAATAATTTTTATGTGTAAAATTTAATTTAAATGCAGAAAAAAATAATATTCAGTGTAATTAATTATATTTACGTGATTTGTTAATATGATGTTTAACTGTTTAATTTCAGCATTGAAAAAGATCCACACGATCAATCGCAAAAAGCTAAGGAGTCGCAAGACACAAGTCACAAAATTTTAGAATTACAAAAGAAATTAGATTCTGCTAGATCTCAGGTAACAAAAATAGGAATTTTTGTTATAATTAATATTGTTTATAATAAAAATAGAAATAAGAAAAGATGATAGTGAAATTAATGTAAGTGTATTTATTATTAATTATAATATAATGTTTAAATAATGCATATTTCAGATATTAAAATTGCCTGGAATTGAGTACAGTAAAGAAGAACAACTACAAAAATTAGAAACACTTTGTAAGCAATTGCGATTAAAAAGAGAGCTTTTATTAAAATATCGAAATATGTGCTCTTTTGAAGTTCCAAAAGTTTAGAAAGAAAACGTAAAAATAAATAAAAAAACTTTTATCACATAAGAGACTAAATATACCAATTAAATATGGTTTTACGTTTTATTCTTCGCTATTTTGCGAATAATGAACAGTTGATTAACAGACTTGCAGATTCTCGACCTGTTAGACGAGCCGCACAATTGTGCGTTTATTTAATTCACAAAACAAGCGATTTAAATCAAACTTATCGTTTTACGGATAACCCAAAAGAATTGGCAAATCAAATAATGTCATTAACAAAAAGATTTTCGACAACTTTCAGAAAAGAATTGGAAAATGCAAAAAAAGAGTACAAGGAGAAGAAACCCAAATGAGTTTCATTAATGATGTAAATGTAATTTTAGGTGAATAAAATTGTTTAAAAGAATGTTCAAATGAAGATCATTTCAATTTTGAAATAATATATAATAATGATAAATAGTAGAGGAAGAAATATAATTCTGTTTTTCACGATTTATTTTGTCCATTTTTATGCGGATATAGATTGAAATGTGTAAAATAATTTTGTATACATTTCTTAATTTTGTTAATACTTAAAGATTAAACATTCATAAACGTTCCTGAACGTAAAATATGAAAATCGTATGAACAATTGTGACATGGAAACGAAGTAAATATGATTACTTTGGTATCAAACGTTAGATACTTCAATCAAAACGAATTTTCTCAATTGAAAAATATTTAATATTGAAATGAATAATAAACGTGTATTTACAATTTTTTGGCAGTCATATTTACTTAATTTGTCACATTTACTTATATACTAAGTTCATAATTAAGACTACTCTACGTTAAAGTAAAATTTAAACTAAAAATCATGTATTTTTTAATTAAAACAAATATTTCATGTAAAAGACAAAAATGCATGCCAAGTATTGAGTTTTAATACTTGTTGTGTAAATTATTTGACGTAGAGCAGTCTTGCATTTTTCTAAAAATACAGTAAATATTACATTTATACTATGGTTTACACCATTAAATTCATCTGTCATTGTAAACTAAATTCTATACTTTATACAATTTTGTTTTTGTATATATATAATCAAGAAGCTAGGGCCATTTTTCAAGAAGAAGAAAGAAAAAGAATATATAACATAATTTGTTCGAAAAAACACTATGTATTATATTCTCAATATTACAATGACTTTATTTCAAATTTGAGTAAAATATCTTTAACTTTAAATATTGCTGAATGAGAACAGATAAATATTAATATTACTGATCTCCATTTCTTGTTACAATTTTATAAATAGCAATAATATTTAATCTTTTCTAATATTTTAGCGTTCATAATCAATTAATTTACATAAATTCATTTTTTAAGATTTCTACATATACTCTGTATTAAATCGGTAGATAGTTTTATATCTAAAATGTATGATAAAATGTTAGATTTTGTATTTTATACTTTCACACAGCCTGTGAAACAGTAATGATTTTTTTGTTTTCCTTTTTTTTTTTTGTTTAAAAACTTATTTTTACAGTTTGCCCTTTTATTTTAAAAAAATTATTTGACACAATTGTCATTAATGTTGCATTCCAGAAACTTTTAATCTCTTCGGATGATGAATCGTTCGGCCAATTTCGCTATCCGACGACTCGGATTCGGAATCATTGTAACTTTTTATTTCAGGCTCTTGCTTCACATCGCAATTATCAATTGCAAAGTTTCCAGTTATCTTAGCCTTTTCTAATGTGCGTACTATTGAAATAAGGTTCCAAGATTAGTTAATTGCGAGTAAATTTGAATAATTCAATGACATTTTTTCCATGAAATAAAATTTAATTAAACATTATAAACTTACTCTGAGATTCCAATAAATTATTTTGTCGTTTCAAATCGTCGATATCAGTTTGATGAGACGAATTTTTACGTCTCATAAACATAATATACTCTGCTGCCTTTTTCAAAATTTGAGCTCTACTGGCCACTTTTTCACCTTGCAATGAAGGTACAGAATCACGCAAACTGGAGAAACTATCTTTTATATGGTCTCTACGTTTGCGTTCTAAAGCATTGTGATGTGCTCGTTTTTCAGCCTTAAACGAATTAAAATGATATTATTAATTGATAAAAATATTAACGACAAAAAAATTAATAAA
>JABFPJ010002878.1:0-17899 GCA_022817425.1 Gryon sp. ZL-2020
TTTAGTCCATATATAGTTCATATATGGTCCATATATAGTCCATACATATTCCATATATATTTGATATATATACCATATATATTCCATATATAGTCCATATATAGTTCATATATAGTCCATTTATAGTCTATATATAGTTCATATATAGTCCATATATAGTTCATATATAGTCCATATATATTCCATATATAGTTCATATATAGTTCATACATAGTCCATATATAGTTCATATATAGTCCGTATATAGTCCATATATGGTCCATATATAGTCCATACATATTCCATATATATTCGATATATATACCATATATGTTTCATATGTAGTCCATATATAGTCCATATATAGACCATATCTGGCTATATGTAGTCCAGATATGGTCCAGATATGGTCCATATATAGTCCATATGTAGACTATATATAGTCCATATAAAGTTCCATAAGTAGTCCATATATAGTTCATATATGGTCCATATATAGTATAGTACAAGTTTCATTCAAAATAAAATTGTTAAAACAAAAATTGCGGTTTCGAAATGTCCATTTTGTCTATTGTCTGCATTGTTTGAATCTTTAATCTCTGAAATAACATTTATTCTTTGTTAATTTGATGGTTAACCAGCAATAAATTAGAATACATAAAAGATTATACAAAATAAAAAATACCAGTTTAACTTACATTCTACATTTAAATAGGCGCTGGCGGTTTGTGGTTCACCAATGCCATTGGTGACCTCGCAAAGATACTGGCCAGAATCGTCGGCGCTTACGGGGTTGATGACCAAACTGCCGTCCGCTTTCACCGAGGCTCGTGTGTCCAACGCTGAGACTTCGGTGACGAGTGCGCCTTCCCGAAACCATCGCACGGTGACGTTGCCCGGAAGTGCCTTTGCCTCGCACGAAAACTGCACCTTTTCGCCCTCGAGCTTTGTCTGATTGGTCGGTGGGACCATAATTACCGCGCCACCTAAAAAGCCATAATTGATCAATTTAAACTCTCCAGCCGACAACTCAATTAAAGTGTCTAAAGCCACCGCGACTGCGGTGTGATTTCAAATAGAACGCAACGCCAATGATCAGACGAATCAAATTCCCGGGATTACACAGTTTCGCAATTTGCTCGTCCTTCAAAAACAGACGCTCGTTAACCGTCCACCAACATTATCACACCTTTGCTATTGTTACGCCATTCTTTTGTGTTATTTTTGATCGTTTGTTAAGGTATGAAATCCGTGACATTAATCATCTAAAATAAAACTTGAGAAAGTTAATCGAATTGTGTATATATTTAAAATTGCATAATTTCTTTTTTTTATGAAAATTAGTCCTATAGTTAAATGTTGCCCAAAACGTTTTAAATGTTTTATTATTCAAATTTATTTACTATATATTTTATTTTGTTTGATTATTTTTTTTATATTTATTATATTTATTATTAAATATAAGTTACATTATCTTATATTAAAATATATATTATACCATGAAGAATTCGGAATACAAAAATGTATTATATATAATTAAATGTAAATATAAATACAAAAATAAAAATAAAAGTAAATAAAAAAACATAGGTACAAAAGTAAATATAAACATTGATTGTAATCTTAAACGTAAATAAAGAATGTAAACATAAGAATTAAATAAAAACATACATACAAAAAAACATAAACATAAATAACATATATAAACATAAATGCAAAAGTAAACATAAGCTTTGGATATAAACATAAACGTAAAGACCGAGTGTAAACATAAACATAAATAGAAAATGTGAACAAGAAAACTGAATGTAAACATAAACATTGAATGTAAACATAAATATGGAATGTAAACATATCAGTAAATATATATAAACACAATTTGTTGGCAATTTTTTGAAATTGTTGTTTATCAAAAGTTATTTCAAATACTATATCAAAACTGCATATTAGTTATGAAATTAACTTGAATTTTATTTTTTTTATTTATAAAATGAAACATTATTTAATTTGCTATTTAAGTGATTATTATTATTTTTTTGAGAAATGTTGATATATTCATTATTAAATATAAGTTACATTTAAAAAAAAATAATAATAAAGGATTCACTTGTGTGACTTGAGTTGTCTGTCCTTTATTAATACAAAACATTATCAATTTGCGAACACGCCAAATGAATTAAAGAACACATCTGCTTTGAGGTTATTGCAATTCTTCCTTAGTTGACAAAAGTTTGCTTAAATAATAAAATTAAAATTATTTGCCGAAATAAATGTCTCTTTTATTTGTTCCGTTTATGAAAAAAAAAAAAAAAAATCGCTGATACTTTCAGAACAATATATTCATTTTTTAATTGAAATCACAGGAAAGTTAATGTGAACTTAATTACTTTTACTCAGTCTTTTTCAAGTACGCCATTACTTTCGGCTAATAAAATTCATAAATACTTACTAAATGCAACTAGTAAGTAAGTATTCTGTAGGTAAGTTTAAAATTAATTTTCTTTATACTTTGCTTCGGTATATAGAATTTTTATTTTAATATACAGTTGCTTCTTCATGACCTTTAGAATAATCTACTTCTAAAGGATAATAAAGGACAGACAATTCACTCCACATAAGTTTGTCCTTTATTAATATAAAATATTGTTTTTACATACACACACATTAATAACATAATAACATAACATAAACACATTAATAGTAAGGTTAAGTTTTTCTTTTTAATATTTTAATGGCGGTCATAATGGCGATCAAAATTTGTATTTCTAAAGGTATATCTGGCCTTTATTTTCACATGCTATTAAAAAAGGATAGAGATACTGTGACAAATGTAAATTTCGGCATTTTGGAATAAAAACTAATAAAAATCTGCTTTTAGGTTAAACTGTGTTAATTTACTTTACCATTTCTAGTGAAATTTGGTTTTCTTTTCTTGTTCATGAATATATGAAATTTAATCTCTTAATAAGTGAACTTTATTTTTCATATTATTTCCAGGCACGTATTCCCCGAACTCAGTTAAATTGGCAAAAACCTACGGAAATGTTATACGTAACTAAATAAAATAAAAAGAAAATACAGATAAAAACTTATGGAGTCCAACAACAACAAAAAAAAGATTAGCCCTCAGTGTATTTATTTTCACATTCAACTTGTCTTGGTCAAGCGTTGTAATAATAATTCTCTTTTATCATATCTTGAACAAAATGAAGAAGAAAAAGAAGTAAAGAGCTTTCAACTTCTACCATCTGCTAATAAATTGGCCATTTTTTAACTTAACACACTCTTAAATATCCAAAATTTGTTCCACGGTTAAATTCGTAAGTGCAAACTTGGGCAAATTTTGATCGTAAAACGCTGATATCGAGCGCAATTCATGCTTAGACCGAGCAAATGAGCTCCCAGAATAAAGTCGACGCACATGCAAATCTGATATGAGTCGAATAAATAAGGTTATGTTCGGGATTTCTTGGTTATCGGACAACTTCGATCTGTCGCAACGAAATGGAGAGAAGGTAAAATTCCTGTAGGAAATTGAACCAATATTAAACTAGTCTTATATTTCTTGTGCAAAGTTCATAATCTTAGAGATAAGTGCCTAAACAAAATTAGTTCATAAGTGCCGATACTAGATATTTTAAGTAAATTTGTTAGTACTAAAAAACTACTTTAAAAAGTTGCCGACGATAGCGCTGGCAGCACTTGATCTATCATAATAGTAGTATACATAACCTCAAAGTGTTATTAAAATAATAGTATAGTGTTCGGAAACTAAGGGTACTTTGTATTAAAAAAAGGATAGGCAATTCAAGTCACATAAGTGCGTCCTTTTCTAATATAAAATATTCTTAGTTTCCGAACACGCTATTAATTTATTTTAATTAAGCTTTCTATATTCAATTCGATATTCAAACATCGATTTTTTTATCATCGATTATTTTTACATCGATATTTCTTTCTAATATGACCCATCCCTATTTTTATAATACAATTTTAGAAAAATCATGTTTATTTTGAAGGTTATATTTTTTAAGGTTATAACAATTAAATAAGGTTATAACTGCTCATAACAATTTTTAATTGAAAAATAAAGAAATACGATGAAAAAAAAATAAGTTGCAGGCAGTTAAGAGGACTCGTAATTTTTCGACACGGGTTCAAATCGACACAATTTCATATCCACATGAGATATTTTCATTGGTCGAGCGTCTCTCTGCGTCGAAGCTTTATTGCGAACTAAAAATTTGAACAACTTCAAGTTATGCTGATGACGCAAAGGTTAGGCGCTTTTATCAAAAGAGCCATAAATTACGTGCTTTAAAGCTTTCATTAAAAACTTTTCGCCGCACTCTCCACTTTTTACGTCCTTGTTGGTTTAGAATTCCTACAGTTTATAAAAGCACACCGCCTCTAATACATCAGTCCTCTCTTTCTTTCGATTCTCTGTCTTTTTCTCTCACACTTCAACTAAAAAAAAAAAAAATGTTGAACGAACGGCCTATTTACGACACTCCGTGTTTCCAAACTTAGATAATAATTAGATTTAGTTCAAATTAAATGCTGATAAATAATATTTTCAACAAAAATTGTTCGCTGTTGCCTCTTGAAAATGAGGTTATGATCAAATTTATAAAATTTTACATAGCTCTATTCTCGCGATTATTTCGCAAAAATTTCTTCATTACTATCCACTTTTTTGCATTTCAGGCTTAATGAATTACCTTATTGAATATTAAATCAGGCAACGGTATGAATATTTCTGCGTTAGAGTTAATAATTAAAATTACTTAACCTTATTTATTAGCTTCAATCGATACGATGATTAGCATAGTAAAATATTCAAATATCCTCATTTTTTGTGCAAAATTAAAGCATTAAAATAAAATTTATTTATTTTATTTATTGTATTTTCCTACAAAAAATATAATTTTAAAGAATTTTAATATATAAATCGTGTTTTAATTAGATTTTATAAGTTAAGTATGAAATTCATTATTTAAATATATATAATTATTAAAGTAAAAATAATGAAATGTTCGAGTTGAAAATTTGCATTATTTTAAGAACAATTGAAGCCTTATGAAATTTATGCGATAAATATACACAAATGTGAAGGAGAGAATTATAATCTGTATTTATATTTATATACTTTCGTTCTTAAAGTGGTTTTTCGGCATAATTTTTATGTCGGTCAAGAGTCACGCCAAGCGGCTTTCATTTAAAAACTTCATATCTTAATTATATCTTCCCATTTTCTACGGTACCTTAAGCTTGTATTATTAATGTACATCTTAAACTTAATTTAAAAAGTACATATTAATTCAAAATTACTTTTAAAATAACCGAAACTGAAATAATTTTTTTATATATTTTGAAATATTTTATTTATAGTTTATGGCGGACAAATCAACAATATTGTTTAGAAAGTGTCAGCAAAACTAACAAAAAACAATTGTTTTTTTTGTACTTGGCCAGAGACACTACCGTGTGAAAAAAAACTGTTGTCACCCGAAGATTTGCAATAACCTCAAAGCGCATTCTCAATTCGCATTAGTGTGTTCGTAAAATAATATTGTCCGTTAGTAAAGGACAGATAATGTAACCGACATTAGCGCGTCGTTTAATAACACAAAATATTATGACTTTCCGAACACACTAATTAAGTTAAAAACTTCGTACTTTCGGAACAACGAATGTTCGTTGTCGAATAACTCGATGTTTGTGAAACAACGCCACTGTATTGAAACTGACGCTTTCGTGTTTGCTATTTTTCTAACCTGCAATTATTAGTTAGTAACCTGTTATTTGCAACGGCGCGTCCAAGCGTTTATAAGTTCATTGAAATTGAAGTTACTGACAAATATACTGAATATTATCATATGGAATCGTTTGTCATTGCATTTTCGAGGTTATTTTTTGAACGTTACCTCTTATTACGTCACACAACTAAGTTTAATATATACAATACTTTTAACATTGCATCGGAACATTATTTCAACGTGAAATGTTGGCGATTTAATGATATTTTTGCTGTCGTGTAAAGAAAGTACTATAAATTGTAACTTTGATGATTAACTTGGAAGACTGGCGAGGACACAAATACTTGGATGTTTTGAAACGCGTATTTCGGGTTGGCGTTGTGTTGGTGTTTCGCATCGTCTCATGTCGAAAGGGCACGTCGCCTTTTGAAGTGCGCTCAACTCTAAAGCACACGAAGGGTGCATAGGCGCATAAAGTGCAACTGCCGTTTGAAACGTTGAGGGATGCAACGAGAGATGCACGAGGGTAAGATCTCAAGAAACGAGGGTAATGATATTCCGAGGCATTACGTAAGCTCGACTCCCTTCATGTAAACCGCGCTGAACGTTGAGTAATGATATGATGTACGCGAACGCGTGACCAGAGCAAGTTACATTATCAAAAAAAAAAAAAAAAAAAAAAAAAAAAAAAAACTGCAGGATTTATAAGAACCGCCCCAAACCCACTTGGATGCAAAATAAAAATCAATCATCGCCAGACATAATGTGATTTTTAGTATTGAAGAGATATATGGATATAAGAATCAGAGCAACGAGATATTCGGAATATGTACAGAAAGTACAAGAAAATGCGGTTATGAGCGTGCAACTTTATGATACATTCATTCACTGGATATTCCATTCAGGAGCTGGCGCAATTCGAGAGTTTATTTGGTTTTATTGAAAGTAACGCACTGAGTATGAAAATGAATAGTGCAATCAATAATCGAATGTAGAGAGGAGCTTTGATTTAAAAAGAGCGACGCTTTGAAATAAGATGATCGGTAGTTTTGTTTGGGATTTTGCAATTTTTTTTCGTCTTTTATGGAACATAATTTGGTTTAGTCGGAGATTTATAATAATAGAAGGTCTAATTTAGATCATTGGATTTGAAACATAAAAATACTGAGGTAATAAAAGAAGAAAATTTATGATACACTTGTAGGAAAATTGTCATTTTCTCAGCATAGAAGTAGGACGAACAATGGCTTTTAAGGATTGAGTAATTTTTCTACATTTATTCTGATTAGAAAAATTGTTTGAAGAAAAGAATAATAAGTGATAATACGATACTTCGATAACATAACAATTGAAAATCAAAGTTCAGAAGTTTTATTCTAACCTGTTATGTAACATATAAGACCTCTTGCTGTGATAATGACGACAAAAAGTTACCAACAAAAATATCATCGAAAAGAAATGGGTTCAAATCCTTATAACACCCTGTTAAGTGACTTATAAGTTGCGGAAAATCTGTTATCCCAAACAATGATTTGATTCTAATTGGTTTGGGGATTCCATTGAAGTGGAAAGAAAGTCGATAAAAAATAATGAAAGATGTGATGGCAATTAAAAATGATTGACACCAATAGATTACAACAAAGAGTTACGCCCGACGAATCAGCAAACATATCTATGAATTTCAGCAGCCCATGGGGAAAAGACGAAAAAGAAAGACTCGCAAGTACGAAGGGGAAGCAAGATGAATTATCGTTTAACCTGGCGTTCCTTAATTAGCTCGGCAGTAGAAACCAATCCCTAAGGGGCTTGAAAAACGAGAAGCTGAATGGAACTGTAACCACTTTGCCTAACGTGAATTTTATCACGGCGTAGTTGAATGCTTCCAGACGTAAATTTTATGAGCGCACCCGAAGAAGATGTTGCTTCAAGAAGAAGAAGAAGGTGTCCATAAAATTTATGGATTTGAGGCGTTGAGGGCCTCCTTTTACACCTTTCCCTTCCTCACCTTTTCTTTCTTATCCCATTCTGCGCCACTTTTTTTTGTTCGTATCATTCAATACTTCAACCGATAGTTTCCACAAGACTTCTATAAATAATACATTTCAAACAAATACGTATATATCATTTCCAAGTGATAGTTGAAATATTTTCATCCTGATAGGGAATCAATTCGTCAAGTGGACTCGAAGTCGACGTGAAAATTTCAATAAAGTCAAATCAAGTTCTCCATTAGATTTTTCAAGCTCGAGATTTATTGGTTCAAAAGACAAATTTAGATACAATTACGTATCGGGTTCGATAACGGACATGTTCAAATGAAAGAATTACTTGCACCTCGATTCTTTTTCTCGCTTCAACAGAAAGACATTTTAAACCAATCAAATCATTTACGTATGTACAATAAAAAGGATGCTTTTATACGAAAATGGCTTGTATGATAAATTTGCAGAGAAAATGGAATATTAAATATAAAGGATATACAAACGAAGCAACTAATGTATGAGAAGTTGAGAAGAATTTTTTAATCGAATTTTGTATTGATGATGAATGTTTTTGCAAACATATAAACATAATTACAAAAATTTGTTTTGTTTACGTTATTCACTTTGTTTACATTTTTATTTCAGTTTTATTTACATTCGTTACTTTGTTTATATTTTTATTTTACTTCTGTTTACTTTCTTAAATTTTGTTTACTTCCTTAAAATCCTAATGATGGTTGTTTTTGTAAACATATAAATATAATTACAAACATTTGTTTTGTTTACGTTCGTTACTTTGTTTATGTTTTTATTTCAGTTATGTTTACTTTTAGTTTTTAAATTTGCTTATACTTTTTTTTTCAATTTTTGTTTATAAATTTTTATTTTGATGGTATCTTTCGTTTATATTTTGACAAATTTAAAAAATATGAAAATAACTTTTTCACTCACCGGCAATGATGACACGCGCAGTATGACTGATTTGGCCCTCGCCGTTTCTCGCGATGCACGTATAATCACCGATGTCCTCGTTTTTTATCGTCAAAAATCGCAACTCGGTACCCTGATTGTATATCCCAATAGTCATAGATGGCTCCACTGGGTTTGCATCTTTATACCACAAGATTTCTGGTTCCGGCGTACCCTCCGCTTGGCAGTTGAGTATAATGGAATCGCCGAGATTGACGTAAATCATCTCCTCTGGTGTTATACTAAACCTCGGCGGTGCTGCAAAATTCATTTTTGGAATACGAAATTTAATTATTATTATTTATTTTTTTCATTATATATTTTTATTATTATTATTTATATATCATATTATTATTATTATTATTATTATTATTATTGTTCTTAATATTTTTATATAGTATATTATTTATTAAAATTTATAAGGAAAATTATATTATCAGACATTTTGAATGTTAAACACAACTTACTTCTGAATTAAACTTGTTTAAAGTTTAACAAAATATTTATCAAATAAATTTATTTTACGCTTTAGCTTCATTTTAGTGCAAATTATTAAGTTAAAAATGTGCTTCGTAAACATATACGGATTTATATCTTATCGTAAAATTATGGCTTAATTTTAAAAGCTGGATTAGTTAAAAAAAATGAATAAACTGCTGACGTGGGTTATTAAACTGACTTTTTAAATTAGCTTCGGCTTTTTTACTTTTTTATCATATTATGTTAAAATAAACAAAGTGCATAAAATAAAAATATTATATATATATATATATATATATATATATATAAAAGTTTAATAAAAGTTTATTTTAAGCATTTCTTTTTTTTTAATTTAACTGTTTTATTTTTATTTTTTATTTCTATCCAACAAATTGTTATATCTTGTAATTATTCCATCAATCGATTATTAAGAACTCTAAGTCTGCTGTAAAATTTTACGACATTTCTGTCAATTATCTTGTCACGTATTGCTTAAATGGTTATTATCAATTTAATTACTGCGATATGACATAATTCTATCATAATTGCGAGGCAGTATCTGTAATGAATTAAATCAATAGCTTATCAATAGTCAATAATCATTTATTAGTATGCATTTTTTTTATTATTTTGCATAATTTATATTATTCATTTATTATAAACATTAATATTGTCAATAATAATTTAAAACTTTAAGAAAAAAAGTTCATCTTCTTAGACAGTGCGTAATTATAATAAAGTAATAATAAAATAATATATACAGTAATTATATATAATATATATAAAATAAATATATATATAAAATAAAATATATATAATAAAAAATAAAAAAATATTGAAAATGTTTTACCAATTTTCATATTTTTATTATACATTTTTTAAAATTACATTATATAAATATTATATAATTATATATATTCATATATAATAATAATATATAATATTACTATAAATTATATATAAATATATATATTAAAATAAATAATAAATAAAACAATATTTTCTATTAAAATTTAAATGTAATCTTAAATATCTAAGACTCAAAATCCACTTTTAAAATTTTAACAAATAAAATCGCACAAATTCTGTGAATCATTTTCAAACGGGTTAATCAATTTCGTGATTTCTCCAGACTAATCAAAGTTAAGGAGTGCTGTTGCATGTATTATTAAGATAATATCTCGAACTAATAATGATTTAAATTGCGGGATTTTGCTGTCGATGTTAAGTTCGATAAGAACACAAAACTAATATAACGAAACCAAAAATAAAACAACTCCAAATCTGAAGATGAAAAGTTAACTTTTCAAAAAATTTTTTTCCTAGTTTTCAAGAATTAGGTATTTAATTAATTAAATAAAAATATTAATATTATATATAATATGTACATATATATATGCATAATATATACATGTAATGTTATATATATGTATATTATTATATATATTAATATATATAATATTTTTTAATAATTAATAAAATTAGAAAAAGTAATTTGGCGAAAGCAAAACCTTTGATTGCTCTTTTCACTTCAATTATGCAACGACTGAAATAATGCGACAGATTTGGTGTAATTGCAAAACTAGTTCTCTAAATAACTGATTCGTCCAACTTGTAATTTAATTTATAATGACACTTAAGCTATTATGTCCCACGACTTATCGGAATTCTCTTGTAGAAACTACCTATAAAGGACTTCCGCTTTGATTTACTTTCGCAGTTATAGCGCAGCAAATATACGAGCGTAGAGAAATAAACTATCAGTGTGAAGAAATGTCAGATAAACCACGGGCGTAATTAATTAGTTAGATATACCGATCTGTCGCATCATTTTCAATGCACATTTTTATTTACTTTTTCTTTTTTTTTTTGGTTTTTATTTTTCTCCGCTTAATGTTCTTTTAATTCATTCTTTATTTCCATCCTTGAGTGTTACGTTAAAAAGAGTCATTACTGTGCGTTGAGAGATAATTTTACATTGTGCATACTTTAGTACTGTTTGCTAGAATAGTTTGAGTTCAAACTTTTTTTTATTAATTTTTTTATTATTTCTTTTAATTTATTTTCATTTTTTTATATTTTCAATTTGCATTTAAATATTTTTCGAACGATCATCAATTTTTAGTAAAATTGTTACTTTATTTTGTATATTTATAGTCTTTTTTGTATTTTTCATTTATTTTGTTATAATTAAATTACAATTTTTCTTCTTTTAATTCTTCCATTATTCTTAATTTATAATTTTCTTAATTATTCTTGAAAAATATATCAACAGTGAAAACACAGTTTTTTGAGTTTATGTAACTTCAAAATATGTAAAATGTAAATGTAAATGATTATGTAAATTGTAAAAAATAACATTTTACATAAATATTAAATTTATATAAAATTTTATTAGTTATGTAATTTTACATTTTATAGAATTATTATGTAAAATAAATGTAAATGTTTATGTAAAATGTAATAAATACATGAATAAAATTTTAAATACATATTATATTTATGTAAATTTTACATTTATATAAATATTAAATTTCTGTACAATGTTATTATTTGTTTAATATTACATTTTACATAAATATCATGTAAAATGTAATAAATACATAAATATTACAATTACATAAATTGTTATTATTTATGTAATATTACATTTTACATCAGTATGTAAAAATTAATCTGTAATGTAAATGTGTAAAATGTAAAATGTGTCAGTAAAATATAAATGATTATGTAAAATGTAATAAATATATAAACAACATTTTAATAAAATATTATATTTGTGTAAAATGTAATTATTTATGTAATTTTACATTTTACATAAATATTATGTAAAATGTAAATGTAAATGATTATGTAAAATGTAATAAATACATAAATAACATTTCACATAAATTATTACATTCATATTATTATTTATGTAACATTTTGTAACATAATATTATTTTATTATATAATTGTAATATTTATGTAATATTTCTGTAAAATAACATTTATGTAAAATATTATTATTTATGTAATATTACATTTTACTTAAATATTATGTAAAATAAATATAAATGATTATGTAAAATGTAATTATTTATGTAATATTACATTTGGCGTAAATATTAAATAAAATAGACGCAAATAGAATGTAATAAACTTACAATGAACATCAAGGTGGAACCACGTGCCATTTTTATGGCTATTCGGTGACCGATTAAGGAAGACAACCTTGCACTCGTACCATCCCTGATCACTCTCACGGATGTTGGTCAAATTGAGACTGGCGACTCCGTAGGGTGAGTTTGGGTTGACCCTTGACACGCGTCCCTCGTAACCTTCTCCGCTGTGGGTCGGGTACGACTCGTACCATATGTATATTGGTATCTCCTGCCCCTTGCATCACACCAATAAGCAACATAAACGATGTGTCCATCAACACAAATGCAAACTCACACGAGTCTCTATTCTCTCAATCATTTTTTTTCTTCATTACAAAAATTTTTTTTTAATTTTAAATTTTCAAAAAAAATTTTTTTTATTAAATTTTTTTTAAAGAAAACATTTTTTTATCAACAAAATTTTTTATTATTATTATCATTATTAACAATTGTCTTAATTAAACGGAGATAAAATGACTCGTGTAAGTTTTACTAAATGAACAAAATATGACATCGAAAAGTGCTACGAAATGAAGTAACTTAGCCATTCAAGTATAAATGCAATTTATCAAATCTCCACAAAGAGTTATTCTTATTTCCTTTCCTTTTCTTTTATTATTACTTTTTGTTCTTGTGATATTTCTCTCGTAGGAAGAATAATTCTTGATGGAAATGATATTTTGGAACAGCGTCTACGACGAATAGGATATGTCTAGGACTAGGGTTACATGCAGATAATTAGATAAGTTCTATTACGATGAATGTTCTTGTGAAGTAAGATCACAAGGCAGTCATTTTGTTACAGCAGACGTGGATGCGTTCAAACATCGTTTCATTTAGTTGACGATCAAGTAAACCTCGGAGTTACGAGGACAATTGCTAAAAATTACAAACGTATCTTGCATAATCAAGTGATAGCAATTTTCTTTTTGTTTTGAATGTTTTTGGGAATTTTATTTCATTTTTGTTTACATTTTTTTGTTTGTTTACAGTTTTGTTGTAGTTTTGTTTATTTACTGGAGTTTGTTTACATTTTTATTTCAAGTTTGTTTATGTTTTTTGTTGTATTTTGTTTCCTATTTCAGCTTTGTTTACGTTTTTTATTGTGTTTATATTTTTGTTTTGGTTTTCTTAATTTTTTCATTTTGTTTACTTTTTGATTTCAGTTTTGTTTACACTTTTTATTTCCGTTTTGTTTATTTACTTGACCTTGTTTACATTTTTCACGATGTTTATATTTTTATTTTTGTTTTGCTGACCTTCTTCATGTTTTTTACTTTTTAATTCCAGTTTTGTTTACATGCTTGAATTTGTTTACATTTTCATTTGACTTTTTTTACAATTTTTATTTCATTTTTGCTTATTTTATTTACTTTGTTTATAATTTCATTGTAGTTACTTTTACAAATGTTTGTTTTGATCAAATTTTTTGTTTATTTTGTATAATCTACGTCACACTGATACTTTTTTTAAAGGTCCTTTTAATTTTTAATGTTTTCAAGATTTTGATTTCAGTTTTATGTACGTTCTTGATTTTGTTTACACTTTTATTGCAACTTTATTTATTCTCTGAACTTTGTTTATATTTTGATTTCAATTTTATTTATATTTTTATTTTTGTTTTGCTTACATTCTTTATTCTGTTTACTTTTTAATTTCAGTTTTGTTGATACTTTTTATTTCAGTTTTGTTTACATTCATGACTCTGTTTACATTTTTCATCTTGTTTATATTTTTATTTCTGTTTTGCTTACCTTCTTCATTTTGTTTACGTTTTAATTTCCATTTTGATTACTTTTTTTACTTTATTTACATTTCTTATTTCAGTTTTGCTTACATTTTTGACTTTGTTTACATTTCAATTTCAATTTTGTTTACATTTTTTACTTTATTTACATTTTCATTTCAATTTTGTTTACATTCTTAACTTTGTTTACATTTTCATTTCATTTTCGATTATTTTTCTTGCTTTGTTTACATTTATATTTTATTTACATTTACAAATGTTTTCGATCGTATGTTTCGTTTATTTTGATACAGAACATACGATTGATAATCAACTGATACTTTTTTTTTAAATCCTTTCTATTTTTAATGTATTTCCGTCTTTTCTTTAAGAAAAAAGCGTGCGATTGCTTTTATCCAGGCTTTCTTTGTGCCAACTTCTCGCGACTTCATTTCTTCAAATTGATAAATTATCAAGCCGGATTGAATGCAAAGATGGGACAAGGGTAATCGTTGACAGAAGTGGAGTTCGTGAAGATGTTAAGAATCAAAGTTATCATCAATAAGGGATTGAAGTAAAGGCAGAATAAAAAGCCCGCTGGCGAAGAGAGTAGCGAGAAAGAAGGATGCCGTTGGTGCTCCAAAAGAATCGGCATTAACGAATCAGTATGAAAGCAAAAGGTGAATGATTGTCCAAGTGAGCTCAGTCGACTGAAATATTTTCTCAGTTGGAATAAATTATAGTTCAACTCACGACTAAGATCCATATCTGGATACTGATATAAAAGTTAAAAATGAGTCAGATAAAAGTAAAAAAAATTTGTTCACTTTTGTTAAGAAAAATGAAAGAAAAGAAAAAAAAATTAAAAAAAAAAAGTTTTTTTTTTTTTTTTTTTTTAGTTTTCAGCATGTTTGTTTTATCTTATAAATTTATTATTCAATTCTGTCGTAACAAAAAAAATTCGTTGTAAAAGAAATCATGGGTTTGGTTTATTGTAGCATATTTTCTCGATTCAGAAAAAGTGCGTTGACGCAAAAAAAAAAAAAAAAAAATAAAAAGAAAAAAGTATTAGAGTCGGCAGATTTAATAGCGAATCGCGAAGTCATGCGAGAATGCAAATGAACTTGTCCGGGGCTTTTAACCTTTCCGCGACTACGATAACTTGTGAGTCGGGTATTTGAAAATGGTTATCGTTTTCGCCGGAGTGCTTGATGAAACACTTTCATATTGCATTTCGCTCGCCGGACTTGAAGTGAATACAAGTGCTTTTTTCGTTTCGACTTCCGTTCAACCGCGACCAAGTGCTTTGCACTGCTTTTTGGATTTTCAGATTCCGCGTTATTTTTAAGCCACAATCATCTTCAGTTTATACATCTAACGATATTATATATATAAAAAAAAGAAATATGTTTTTATTTGTGGATTATATTTTGTTTTTATGATTTTTATTTCAGTTTTATTTACGTTATTTATTTTGTTTACACTTTTATTGCAATTTTTTTTATTTTCTGGAAAAACAAAGTTATGTAAACAAAGTCATGTAAATAAAGTTATGTAAACAAAGTCAAGTAAACAAAGTTATGTAAACAAAGTTATGTAAACAAATTCATCTAAACAAAGTCATGTAAACAAAGTCATGTGAACAAAGTCATGTGAATAAAGTTATGTAAACAAAGTTATATAAAGAAAATCTCTGGAATTTATTTACATTTTTATTTCAGTTTTGTTTATATTTATTACTATATGTACATTTCCATTTCAGTTTTGCTTTAATTCTAGACTTTTGTTTACATTTTCATTTCAGTTTTGTTTACATTTTCATTTCGGTTTTGTTTATAAACTTGACTTTGTTTATATTTTCATTTCAGCTTCGTTTACATTTTTTATTTTATTTACATTTTTTATTTCCGTTTTGTTTACAAATTTGACTTTGTTCAGATATTTCATTCTGCTTATATTTATATTTTGGTTTTGCTGACCTTCTTCATTTTGTTTACTTTTATAATTTTAGTTTTATTTACATTTTTTACTTTATTTTCATTTTTTATTCAAGTTTTGTTTACATTCAAGAAACGAGATATATGTTTTTATTTGTAGATTATTTCTTGTTTTTAATGTTTTTGTGACTATTTCATTAAATTTGTTTAATATCAAATTGAACTCTTCATTGGACTTTCTATATGCGTGCGCCATTTTCAATTATTTGATAGAGTGAATGGGGTCGTAATAAGAATTTGCTATCGGTTATGCGGAACATTTAAATCAATGCTGCAATATCTTCGGTCTTGTTCTATCTCTCTCTTTTTGTTTTGCAGCACTCTCAATCGTATGGAGTGTCGTAATGATTGGTCTTGAATTCATTTTGATTTGCCGATAATCGGGATTCAATGCAAAAGTCACGGCAATTTTGAATGACGTACAAGCATTTTTAATGAATCAGTTGGTTCGCGCAATTTTGCACAACAAGACATACACGATGAGCAGCTTCCATTGCTTGTTTGTAATTGTTCGACTGGAAAACAAGGACGTGAAAAGGTCGCACTAATCACGAAAATTTCAGCCCAATTAGCAGAGATAACGAGTTAGCGAGAGGGTCAGAGCAAGAGAGAGAGAGAGAGAGAGAGAGAATGACTTCCCCACAGAACAGTGTGTTTCTTAACCCTGACACACTTAAGTACTTAGCGCTTAGCTCACAACGTTTTGCATTATTTATAAGACCACTTCAAGACTTACGTGAATTATGATTATAAATTAACTGGCTAAGCTTTTCAGCTGCGTTTTTCTTGCAGATGAATTTGCAGATTAATATTACAATATTTATCCACGAGATTACAATGTACTATTAAGTTGAGCCGAGAGCTTCGTCTTGTTTTCAAATTTCTTTTCATTTTCATATTCCATTTGCAAAGTACTTTTTGCAGTTTTAAATTATGACGAAGATAAACAAGAGAAGTCAAAAATGGAATGTAAACAAAGTATTGTATACAGACTGAAGTTATCAATGCAATGTCAACAAAGTAAGGTCAACCAATTAATGTAAACAGAGTAAAGTAAACAATGCAATGTCAACAAAGAAAGGTTAACAAATTAATGTAAACAAAGGATAGTAAACAAAGTAAAGTAAACAATGCAATGTCAACAAGGAAAGGTCAAAAAAAGTACTGTAAACAAAATATAGTAAACAAAATAAAGTAAACAATACAATGTCAAAAAAGTTATGTAAACAAAGTAAAGTAAACAATGCAATGTATACAAAGTGATGTAAACAATGCAATGTCAACAAATTAATGTAAACAAAGTAAACTTAATAAACATTGTTTTTTCCTACAATTGACTTTTCTTCAACCAAATCTTTGTCGAACTCAAATAAATCCTCACAAATTTAGACAACTCACTCAAAATATATTTATTACATTTCCTAGCCAATTGTTTCGAAATCAATACACTGTTTTTCAGCGATTTTACGAAAAATTGTTATCACACCAACCTCTTCTCCCTATTATAAAAATTGTTGCTATCATGCCCAATGTTTGATAGCGCAAAAGAAAAATATTGATTTCAAGTTAAAAATACAAGCATTAATCAAATATTTTGCTTGAAATACAGTAGTGCACTTGGGTTGATTTGCATATAAATGTAAAATTGATTGATTGTGCATTTTAAACTCGTATTTGTTTGACACATGAAACGACACTTGCAAAGAACGCGTCGAGTCGTGAGTTTGAAAGGACGGCTAAATGTTTATATTGGAAACAAGATTAATATATTTCATTTCCCAGTCCTTTGTGGATTGTCGAACAAGTGCCATTGCGTTTTGCATCTGTCAGACATTAATTTCAACGTCACTTTTTCCTTCAAGAA
>JABFPJ010002879.1:0-17897 GCA_022817425.1 Gryon sp. ZL-2020
AAAAAAAAAAAAAAAAAAAAAAAAAAAAAAAAAAAAAACCAAAGTAACAAATTTCATTTCTCATTTTCTCCAATACAAAAACGCCATAAATAAAATATTGCCAACAATTAATGTCATCGGATTGTCGACAAATAATTTTTCAACATCACATGATTTAAAGCCGGCGAAAAATGAATGCCAATAACTTATCATCAAAATAGAAACTTATATCAGTTAATACGGCAAAAAAAGCGATTGCAAGCGAAAGTAAATCTTATTTTGCGACACTTTTATGTGCCAGCAATGTTTTAACTTTTTGCACTCAATAACTTTTAGATAAATCAAGTACTTATCACATTCGAATTTTAGCGGCAGACGGCGAATTTAGTTTCAGTTTAAAGATTGTCTACGAAAATGGAGGGATGATATGTTAAATAAAAAATAAAAAATAGATTTCACTAAAAAATTGAGCTCGAAGAACTTTTTGGAGCTAGTGAACTTTTGGGCGCAAAAATAATGTATATTTCATAATTTTGCGAAAAAAGATCAAAGCGAATGTAGTAAAATGCAAATGTAATTTAAATGAAAATGATGATTAAGCTATACAATTTTTTAATTAAATATCCCGTTTTAACTTTATTTCCATGTTAAATCAAGCGCACACAACCACCACGGCACGTGTACTTTAAAATGCAAAGCCGCGCTGTTGGTTGTTTTGTGTGCGCATTTTTGTTGTCGACATTAACATATTTCCTAATAATGTATCAGAAAAAGGAAAACCAACACAACGATGTAAGCAGCAAAGGAATAAAAAACGAGGAAACTTTTCATATTCTAATTGAATATGAACTTTCGTCGAATTAAAATGCTGATGAATAATCATGAATAGCAGAATTTTTTTTCTTTTTCTCATCTTTGTAAGTTTTTTCAGAGCCAAAGTTCTTTTTTCTTTTTTTGTCGTCTCGTCGTGTGTTTTGTTTATTTAATTCATATTGACGGAAGCAAATCTGCCACGACATGGGACGATTATTTTAATTTTTTTGTCTACTTTACTCTGGTCAGTTTTAGCAATTTTATTAATTTTCGTACATCTGAGAAACAATGTCGGCGAAGGATGAATAATTTGCGTGATAATTTCGGTTGGACAAGTTTGAGCTGATTACTTACAGAGGGATGAGTCCTTTTTTTTATTGATTTCAGATACAATGTCGTTTCGTGCGAGACAATGTTGATGAGAAAAATTGAAATAAATAATTGATTAGAGGTATTCGTGTACTCGCGTAAATATATATGTATATTTTTTCGATAAAGGATAACAAAAATATGAAATTATGAAATAAAATATTATCATCATTTTCTTAAAAGTTTTTTTGATAAGAATGATAAAATAATTTGCAGGAATTTCTTTGGCGCCAGTAAAGGGTTCGGCTCAACAACTTTTGGACGCCAGAAAACACTTATTACTAATTCTATTCATTTTAATTAGTAATTAATTACTAACGATCGTAACTTTTTACTTATTTATTATTAAGATGTCTTATTGTCTCTTTTTTAATATTCTTCTTTAAATAAAAATCTTTCACTTTGACGAAGATTTGCTCTAACGCAAGTTCGTCGTAAAACTTTCATTAATCTTGTTTGCACGAGGAAGGGGAATTATTTATGAAAAATGTGATAAAAAAATGTAGTAATAAAACGTGATAAAAAAATATGATGTTTATACGTGTTGCATGGATTCGTGATTTTCGTCTCTCACGTGTTTGTGATTTACGTTCACAGTTTTGGCGTTAAAGTAAATCAAACGTGCAAAGTTGAAGGCTAAGATAAAACTATGTATAACTTTTCCTGAATAAATAAAAAAATGTATGTTGAAGAATCAATTTCCTAATTTTTGAAAAACTCATAAAAGTATTTCTTAAATTCTTTTTTCTTTAAAAGAATCAATATTCTAATTTTTGGAGATTGTGTCTGGAAGCTCGTGACTTCATTTGCATCGTAACATCAGTTGTTCGAACAAATGTTGATGGTGTAATGTGAGGAAGGACCAAATACACAATCGCTCCAAGGACCTTTATTAAAATCCAGGAATGCAACACGTGCATCAATGATAAATCTATATCCAATATCCCGGACGTGATGCGAATATCAAAATACAGACGTCTTACATTTATAAGAAAATTTATGAGAAAATATTTTTATGATTACAAAATGCATTTGCAAAAAAAAGAAAAATCGCACCTAAAAGTGGTAATTTAAGTAAATAACTAAAATAACTGAAAACTATCATTGGAATTACTAATTATTCCAACACTAAGAAAAATTTTTTTCAAAAATTACTATGCTAGATAGTAAATTAAATCAAAAGTCTTTCTTTTGAAATTTTTGCACTATTAATAATAATAATATAAGACAAAATATCTTAATTATTTGAATTATTACTATACAGTATTGTAATAAATTCGAGTAATTCTAGTAGTTTGTTTTCAATTGATATTGTAAAATTGACTTTTGAAAAAGATTTTTGAAAATAGATTTTTTTTACTTAACTATCTAGTATAGTAATTTTTGAGAAAATGTTTTATGTTTTATGTAAAGTAAAGTAATTAGTATTTTTTGGTATTATTTTTTCAAGAATTGATTTTCTTGTTAAATATCAACTTTCATGTAAATGTTTTCACCAAATTTTGCATTTTCTATTTTTCTCTTCCTCACAGTTGGATAATTGAAACTCAAAACTCGACCGGACACATGAAGGAACAAACGCGTCCGATCGTTAAAATAAATTATTAATGTTGGCCCTTTCCAGGGACGCATATTTATGCTGGAAATTGCGGAAGCTGGACGAGAGGAAAGCAAAAGGAGTGACGGCTGTGTGAATATTGAATTACACAGTAGGTCAGCTTGAAAACCGCGATTCTCTTTTGCAAAGCAAAAGAGAATCGCACGAGAAAAGAAAGAGAAGGACCACAAACACTAAACATGCATTATTTATGAATTATTATAAAGCATTTTATACAATTATTTCTCTTCTAAAAAGTAAAAAAAAGAACATGAAACTTTATTGTCTGTAACATTAATTATTAGATTCTGTGACACTAATGTTTATTTTTCGAGACACTAATTATTAGTGTATTAAGGACATTAACCATTAGTGTATGAGATATGAACTATTACTTTCCGCGCACTAATCGTTAGTGCTGAAAAAAGAATAATTACTGAGGCACTAACAATCAGTCTTTAAAGCATTATCGGTAGTGCTTCATCATTTGTCATTAGTATCTTGGACACTAATAATTGATTTTTAAAACACTGGTTTTCACAACACCAAAAAACTACTGTACTAAACATTAATTTGCAAATTATTAATATTATTAGAGTCTCAGAGACCAACTACTGTCTTCTAAAACATTATTTTTTAATGTTTCGAGAACTAACTGTTATGTTCTAAAACACTATAATTACTATAGTGTTTTAGACATTAATAATCAGTTTCAGTGATGCTAATTTTAAGTTTTACAATTAATAATTATAATATTTCAATATAACAATTATTAATGTTTTAGACACTAATGATTAGAGTCAATTCATATTTTGCTTAAAAAATTAGTGTATTAATAAAGCAATAAAAAAAACAAACAATAACTATTGTTTTTACAAATAGGTCATATGGGTGTTTTAAGCTACTTCTTTCAATTTTCCGAAAAAGTTCCTTCTATTAATTTTTCTATCTGAAAAATAAAAAAGAATAACTAAAAAAGTAAATTCAACTGAATTTATTGAAGAATGAGAAGATAAAAGAAGAGATCCTTTAGTGGTTTTGCGGATTATTAGTATTCCGAAGAAGCGCTGGATTATCGAGCAATAGAAGAAAAGACACTGCGAGCCAAATTTAACGGATCCGCGAGAATTTATTGCTTGCCAATAAAATGTCATGCGGTCATGTGACTAAGAGAAATGTCCAATCGGGTTACTTTTATGATTATTATTATGATTATGAATAGTGTCATTATTCTTGAAGCAAGTGCAAATTTGATCCTTATGCGGCTGAATTGGAATTTGGGAGTAATATAGTTCTGACAGAGATTACAAGAATATAATTTAACGGCTGTACTTTTTAAATAAATAAAATTTTTGTCTAGAAAATGTTTCCAATTCCAGCTAGTTCGGAAACATTTTCAAACCAGTTTGAAACTATTTTTAAATTGGTTTGATACTTTTTTCCAACTAGTTCGAAAATATTTTTAAACTCGTTTCTGAGCAGTGCTAATTAGTTAAAAATAGTTTAGAAAAAATTTCAAACCTGTTTTAATAGTATGTATTTAGAACTAGTTTTAAATGGTTCGAAACCAATTTCGGAACAGCTTAAAGTAGTTTAAACTAATTCTGAAAAAGTTTCTAACTAGTTGCGAATAGTTCAAACTAGTTAGAATCAGTTGTTTTTAATAAGTCTATAGTATAATGATAATGCCAATAATAATCATAATGATAATCACGATGATTGATAATGATAATGGTTGTGATAATGATGATGATTATGATGATAATGGTGATGATGGTATAATGATGAAGTTAATGGTGATGATAATGTTGATGATGATGGTGATAATGCTGATATTAGTGATGATGCTAATGATTATGATAGTGCGTATGATGGTTATAATAATGATGATAATGATAATAATGACGATGCTAATGGTAATAACGGTTATAATGATGATGGTGATAATAAGGATAATAATAATGATGATGATAATATTAATGTTAGTCATTATGATGATGACAATAATTTCTAAATCAGTCTAAAAATATTTACAATTTTAAAATCTTGTAAATAAATTGTTTTTTTCTGTTTTTAGTCGAAGCGTAACATCATTGATCAATTTATTTACACTTGTCACAGAGACGGACGAGATAACTTATTTTCCATTGCTTTTCCGATGCAATCGGACACGGAAGAGACAAATTTCAGTGTACATCAAAGGATTGATATCACCGGATTTACAAGCCGCAAGATGTATTACCTCGTTATAGACGTATAATCAAATTTACCTCCGAAAACATTTCTCGTATTTTTTCCCCAATTTTTTCTTTCCCGTTTATCAGCAAAGAAGAAAAATGATTACATTTGTCCACATTTCTTGAAATTTCTCAACCACATTAACAAAAACAACTTGAAAATTTCTTTTTTTGAAATAGGCAAAAAAATACAAAAATATAAAGCATCGAATAAGATAAAGTTTGTGCCACATCTCGGGTGTTTTCCGGTGCAAATCGAGCCGGATGTGGAAAGGCTCTCCGACTCACTCGGCTCGTACATTCGACTTGGGGTGGAAGATATATATCGTTCCGGCGAGTCGAACGAGATTTAGTCATCCGATTTGCAGCCCAAGTTCGGTGGAGCGAAGTCGGTGAACTATTTTCTGTGTGTTACACTTGTTTAGAGACGAACCCAGACAGATTTATTCGTGTTGCATTTTGGATCAAAGTAATGTGATTAGAAATAAGACACAATTTTGTATACGACTTTAAAATCCCGAGAAAATCTTGTTTAACATTAAACAATTTCATTTTTTTCACCATATTCAAAATAAAATTTGAAAAATTTGCATTATTGATTTTTAATTTTTGAAACAAAATATTCAGAAAATTTTTCAAAAAGTTATTTTTATGCATTTTCAAAAAAAAAAAATTGTTCTCTTAGTATATCTAATTATATTAAAATAGAAAAAATCCAAAAACTAAAATAGTTAGACAAATAATTTTTTGTAGTTTACTAAAGAATAAAAATTTTTTTTGTTAATATCTTGCCCCTTTTTTTCGCTAAAATACGCTAATTTTATGAGTATTTTATAAACCCTCGCTATATCGAAACGAACTCCTTAAATTAGCATAATACTTCACTGAATTCAAGCATGAAGAGTTATTTTCCGCAAATTCTTCGAGTTTATCTAAGAAGGCATCCGCAATAGAATTTGAATTCAAATTGGGTGCCATTTAGGATGCAATTTCAAATAAAATATCAAGCTACATTACCATTTATTCTGACTAATTATTATGACAAACATTTTCATTTATTAAAAAAAAAAGAAAAAAAAAGAAAATTTATGTTTGGAAGGGAAAAACATATTTATCACTCAAACGTACAAGTTATCCTTTAAGAGTAGGTTTAAGTATGATTTACGCGATGCGCAAAAAGTAAGCAACTTCACTTCATGAAAAAAACATAGTTACTTCTTTTAAAAAATAGAAAAACAAAAAAAATGAGTCGTCTTCTTGCATGTTTGTACAGTGAAAAAATAGGTAAGAAAATTTACCATGAAAAAGTAGTAAAAGAAAAGAGAAAAAAAATTTTAAATGTCTGAAATTGTAATCGTAATTACAGACAAACAAACAAATTAGTATCGTCTAAATTAGCTGATTCTAAGTTCTAATCTTCTAATCTGTACATCGGCTATCCCAAACAATTTACTTCAAACGTTAAACAGCTTTAATTAAAACACCTCCTCTCTCCTCTTTTCCCTCCTCCCCCTCCCCAAATTATATATTACCTTTCACGAATTAACTTATCCATGAAATTAGTTTTTCTGCAAAATTTAGCGAATTTTACGCAAATTTTGGCCGAAGTTAGAAATCAATTAGTTTTGAATTTAACTAAATTACTTGCATTCTTCGAAATTCATTTAAGTTTTGCATTTAATTTATGTTTGTTAATTTAATCTCGAAGACAAATCAAAATAAAACATGTTGTTACATTTTTGTAAAATGATTTTTTAATTAAGAAATTTTGTTTTTTTGCAAATCCCCTAGTAGAATTTTGAACTTGGCTGAACTGGGGTCCTTCTTGGGCAAACCCCTGTTCCAAGATTGGACCAACATTGGCCCTACGTGGGATTTTTGAGGGTCCCATGTTGGTTTGAAACGCTAACCTATAAATTACCTGGTTAAGTATTCCTAGTATGGGCCTAACGAGGCCTTCCTGGTATGGAATATTTGATGAAATCCAATATTGGCCTAATTAAGCTTCAGTAGGCACACCTGGGTTTATTCAACATTTACGTAAAATATTTGTTCAAAAATGCATTATAGAGAATCGAACCGAAGACCCGAACGTGAAACTTGTTTCACTGTTTTCAAAACTTGAAAGAATGAAAAATTTCAAATTAAACAAATTTTAATTTACTTTTTCTGCAAATTTTTGGAAATTGCATAATTTTTGTCAATGTTTAAATAAAAATTTAAAACTTCTTAAAATGTAAAATCAAGTAACTTATTGAAATTAAAATTATTTTTATCTAAGAAAATAGAATTATTTTTTTAATTTTGTGTAATGTTAAATTCATCTCTTTTTTGAATGTTGAAATTAAAGAATTTGTTTTTATTATTTTTAATAAACAAATTGAAAAATGAATGGTTTTATTATTTGATTGATTAAATCTCGTAATCGAAAACGAATCACAATTTCATGTTTCTCGTTTTATGTTCATGTTTATAATGCAAATAAACGTATAGATATTCATTCATGTCCGTTTGTGGTTATTCAACTATATAACACGTTTCAATTATTCACTTAATCAACCAATGTCTAAAGTAGTTATTTATATACTATTTAATCAATGTACAATAATTATGGCGGTTTTGGATGCATTAACCGCAACATAACCGGATTATCTGCTAAAAAAATAAATATGCAATACAGGAAAAAAATTAAAAATATTTAAAAGATCTTATAAAAATTAAAATTTTCAATTTTGAAAAGTATAGAATTGAATTTTGTTGCAATTTTCAAAATTGACCAACAATTTTTAAAATCATCAAATCATAAAAAGAACTGATTTTTTGTGTTTTATTATTATTTTTTAAAGTTCAACAGTATCGAATATCGCATCATCAAAATTCGTTCTCTCGTCCGAGCCATAAATAACGTCCTAACGAGTTAACGTAATGGCAATTAACGTAGCCATTTTTATTGTATATTTAACTCATTATGGCAAAAGTGAAGCCTTAAGTATGACGGTGATTTCGAAATTACAACCGCATAGTAGTTATTACTGCAAAAGAACGAGTCTAAATTTATGTTTAATTAAGGGTTGATTACTTTTCCGGATATCACTGTCGATAAAATAAAAAAAAGACAAATTTTTTATTATAATTATTTATTAGAAAAAAGAACAAAAAATAACAGTTAACTTGGTTATTTTTCAGTATTACAATTATTTTTATTTAACATTTTCTTTCTCAAAAAATAAATAAAAGTCAACCTGGATTTTTCCAAAAAGTTTGTATGATTTCTTTTTAAACCAAAACTGTTTATTTCTGAAAAAGTTATAAAAAAGGAAAAGTCAATCTGGATATTTTCAACTTTTGGCCGTCTTTGAGTTTCTTGTTGGCGATTCGGTGCAAAACACACGCCTTGAGTAAACCAACCCGCCCGAATTGAACGTGATTTGTTCTCAAACATCGGACTTGAACCAAAGTGCTGCTGTACTTTGTGACTTTGCACAGGATTTGCGTGTGACGTCAGTTTAATCAGCGCCGCTTGAAAATTAGTCGTGAAAAATATATATCAAACCCTTTAATGACGCCTATTTACTCGGCTCGTCAGCGCCGCTCATTAGAAACTCAACAAGCAACTTTTAAAACCTCAAAGAAACTTTCGCCATCGACGTCTGCCACCGACTCAATTTGCAATTTCTCTTATCCAACAATTTTTCTTTTACTTTTATTATCTCCTTTTGCGAATCTCTATTGTTAAAAAATGCGTCGTTATTCATACAAAAATGTATATTATTTTTAATCATTTTTTTAATGATGAAAATCTTACATTATTATAATAACTTTTATGATTATTATTTTGTTTGAAAAATTGTTAATCTAACAAATAAGTCGCGACGCATAAAATAAGTGACGCTGATCGATGTGCGACGTATGCAAAAGAATGTAAAAGTTCCTCGATGTAATATAAAACGACAGTATCAAGTAAAGCACCCTTTTTAGAACCCACACGAACTCAAAGTAGTTTGACCCACATTTTTTTAAGGGAAATGGAAGGTTTTAGGGAAAACCGCAGACTGAAGTTTGGTATTTGTTCCTTTTTTTTCTTTTTTTTTTATTAGTTTGATAACTATTTATTTTCCGCGTATTATATCGTACAGTATCGTATTAAAAGTCATGGTTTACAACGTTTTTAATATCCATTTAGTTAGTTGAAAAGAAATTTGTGTTCGTATAACTTATTTATACAAAATTTCATATCAAACTTTTTACGCCGCCAAACTCACTCATATTCCATAATATTAAGTTCCGCGAAAACGAAAAGATGTAATTTCAAGTCAACGTATTTTTGCAGCTTTGAAAAAAAAAACAAAATTTATGAAATGCAAATTCTAGAAAATGATCAATTAAAAAATAGATTAAACACAAAAATGTACAAAAATTTGCAAGAAAATGTTGCAGAGTACAGAATCCAGACAGATATATTTACTATCGAAATAGTAATATGTCCAATCTAGTTATTCAAATTTACTGTTCACATAAATGTCATTTTAACATAGACTGGTTAGTAAAAATGACTATTCCGATAGTAAAATTGCCTAACTCAATTAATTTGAAGATCGGCAAAAGGTCATCTAAAATCGGTCGCAGATCGGTCGGTGATGATAAGCGAAAGCGTTTTTTGCGAATAAATTAAGAAGGCGGATGCTAATGAGCGCCTCTTGGTAACATTTTTTTCTTCTCACGAAGACCAAAACGCCGCCGCGATTAACATAATGTTATGACAAACGTGATACTTGTCGCGATACTTGTACTTTTTTTTGATCATGTTAACATCCACTTACATGTGACGAGCAACGCCGCGACTCGTCTTGTATGCTAAATGACTTTATTCAATCTCGCTCGGTTGAAGAAACAAAAAAGGAAAAAAAAACGAAAAAATGTGAAAAACAAAAGAAAAAGAAGGAAGAGGCAAAAAGAGAAGAAATGAAGAAAGAAAAAAGAACGACGAAAAAAAAGACGAACGACAGAAAAAAGAGACGAAACAACACGCGAACAAATCTTTGGAATCCTGTCGCGACATCCGCTACCTGAAAACACCGATCTGAAGGTGTGTCTTTGTAGTAGTAGAGCGAAAGAGAGAGGAGGAGAGAACGAAAAAGAGAAGATGAGAGGCAAAGGAAAAGAAAAAAGGCCGATAGACGAACGTTTTGGCGCAGCGGGAGGCTGCAAGAGAAGAGCGAGACTATCTTGAAGAGCGGCCCGCATTCCTCGAGAGTTTATATCGGGTGACGCAATGGGTTTGGTGCAGTTTTGGCATAACAATTTTTTGATCGATATGTCATTTTTATCGTCTTTATTTCTGTAATTATTGTACTCAGTGTTAATACAAAATATACAATCAAAATGGAACAAATAACTTAATTTAAATTTAAGTAAGTAGGTGAAGTATGTAGTTACAATGAATAAATACTAAAATTAACAAAACTAACATTAACGATAAAATCAAAGAAACCAACAAAATTGTATGTATTTTTATTTGCAGAAGGAAGATTTTTTGCACATTTTGGTGTAACAACATTTTTCATTTTCACCATCTGCGCGGAATTTGCTTAAAATATTGTGACACGCTCTTTGTATCATCGGAAAATAAAGTCATAAATAAGAGGTGTGTGACTCTTATTGAATTTCCTTCTGATGTTTGTTGACTTCTATATACGTTTCAGAACATTAAGAAAAAGTGAGTCGTAAAGTAAAAATTTTTTCATGTCTGCTGAAATAACAGTAAAATTGGAGTTACGAGAAGAGACGAAAAATGTTCAATTGCAAAAAAACATTTATAATGTAGTAATATATACAAACACAATTATAATTAATTTTAAACAATAGATAAAAATATGTGGCCATTTTATAAAATATTAATTGTTTTCAAGTTTTAGTTACAGGTCATTCATCATCTGACGTTGGAAGAAAAACATTAAACTCAGATTTGTTATGAAAAAAATGGTAAGAATTACAACAAAGTATTTGCACTATTAAGGTGATTCTTGAGATCTGCTACACCAAAGTTAGTGTCTTTTTATTTGTAAATAATTTAATCATAAATTAAGAATTACAATGTATATAGTTTAATTCTTTAGTTTTGAAGAATTAAATTGAGAAAATTATATGATCGAAGAAAAAACATTTTTAGGAACATTTTTGGCTCCGTAACTTTCCCTGTTTTTCTTGATTTTGTAAATAAAACAGGTGAAGTTGCAGAGCCAAAAGTTTACTTAAAAAATTATTTTTTCGTCGATCATATGATTCTCCCAGAACTAAAGAATGAAACAATAAACATTAAAATTCTTGATTCATTAATAATTTAGAAATAAAAAGACACTAACTCCGGTGTAACCGATCTCAAAAATCACCTTAAGTATTTTCAGAGCATAATTTCTAACAAGTTTTAAACTTAAATTTTTCCATTAGGACAGAGGGTAAAAAACCTTAGAATAAAATTATATCTAGATTTTAAAATAAAATAAAATAATATAAATAAAATAAATATTTTTATTTTGATTTAAAGCTAATCTTGTGTAAAATAATAATGTTTTTTAAATTCCACTTAAAATTCCTAAAATAATTTTATTTTAAGATATATTTTAACCATTTTAAACTATTTACTACAACCTTTATTCTTTATTTTGTTTTCGCACAATCTATTTAAGGACCATTATTTAAAAAATCTGCCACGTCGACAAAACTAAATTCGCCATTGAAATCAATTTGATTTGATCGAACAAACAATGAGTCAATTAAGAGAAGACAAAAAACGATGATTCGTGTAAACTAACGAACGATTGAGTTATCGATCAGCTAACTTCGTTGTTTTTCGTCCGAGGGTTTGATTTTATTTTGAATAACAAAAGTTTCAAAATTGACCAAAAAATGCCTTTTTTGATTTTCTAGCAACTATATAAAATATATATGTATATAGGAATATAAAAGACTTATGGAATTTGATCACGTGTGGCGGGTGTCGGAACGACAGGTGGCGTCTGCATACAAAACGCCCCGCATTTCTATAACAACGGCTGTGTAGTCATGAGCCATTATTACCTGTCCCGAGAAAACAAACTGTCGTCGTCCTATTTATGGTCTTGTCTACGCATGTGTGCTTCTCGCTATTAATTCGCTCTTCTTCTTCCGACTTCTGCCGAACATCATTTACACTTGTTGTAAGTATTTAGGTATTCATGAATTACCTAACGTACTTAACCTATGTTTACTTTTATGTATTTCTATATCTCTCACGCACGAAGACATCAACAACAATTTTATATTTTATTATATCGTAACTATTGCCGCTTTTTTATATAAATTATATATATATTTTATATATTATATAACATTTTTATAAAATGATATATATAAAAAATGCATTTTTTATATTTTCATAAAAAATATACAAACTATTTTATATATATATTTAATTATTATTAATTATGTTATTTTAGGTTACAGGTCTTACAATATTTGTTGCAATATCATAATTCTCATCATAAAACATTTATCACATATGTTATTAAATTATATTTTTGATGGTGATGATAATGACGATAATAATAATAATGTTAATAGAAATGATAATTATGATGATAATAACCAAGTAAATCAATTTTCGATAAATAGTTTCTCATTTCGCTGTTAGGCATTTTAATATTGTAATTTTATGTAATATAATCACTAAATGAAGATATATTTGGCGTAAGTTAATTTCGCCAAATATATCTTTATTTAGTTATTATTTTTTTTATGAAGCATTCTCCTCAAAGACACAATCTATAATAAAATAAATATCGCAGCGGTTTCCTTTGAAGAATTTCATTTTACTTGATAAACTCGGAGTTTATTTCTGGTTGTGATTTTGCAAAAGAAATGTCATAGAGATTAGCAGCCTGTGCAAATAAGCAAGTTTTGATGCTGGCAATGCATCATTCGCAATACAAACCGCAATAATGTTTCATATCTGACTGCATTGACAAAGTTGTTCGTGCTGTACAAACAGTGCGTTTGTGCATACCTGTATCTGGCAATTGAGAGCAGATTGATCGCCATTAATGTCACCAATTCACCATCATCGAATCGCACTAATTATCACAATGAATACACACAGACGGATCTCGTCTGTTTTCGTCCACTTTCAATTATGATTTATGATAACTTGTCGTTATTGATCCAAATTCAGATTGTTGATTTTAGGATAATTAATATTTCATTTTTTCGTGTTTGTGATTTTAAAATTTTTATTTAATTGACTCGAACTTGTTTATTAATAAAAAAAAATTACACCAATGATATAAAGTGGATATAAAAAAAAGCAAGTTAAAAAAAGGACTAAAATAGCAAATGAAAGAAAAAACTAACAAGTAAAACAAGAGATAAATATTTCGAAATTGTGTAAAATAAACTGCACACTTTATACACTTTAACGATTGTTCAACTCAACAGTTTTCTACTCAACTGAAAATTCGTACGCCTTTTTTGCAGATTTTATACAAACACTTAACTAGAACATTTCGATACAAATTATTCAAACCGTTTTTCACCATTTATTTTATACGTGTTATAGAATCCGTTTTTGTAGTCCTTACGTTTCTTATTTTTTGCATTAATTTTGACCAGAAGTCTAAAAAAAACAGCTTTGTAATAATTCAACCAACCGTTTTTAACCAATTTTCACAGAAAAAATTAAAATTTCAACAAATTTACCAATAAATAACGTGAAAGTATTCTCGATACTTGGATGCAAATCTTGAACAATTTTTTGTAGCAACTCTGCCAATCTTATCATTCGTATTAGCTCTTGTCTCGACGCGTACAAAGGTGGAATACTAAATTTCACATCCTTTGAATGCGCGGAAAGACAAATAATCGAATTACGATTGGTCGGAAATTATTCGATAAAAAAAATCAATAATCAAATTTTCTCATAAAAGGACGTGAAAAAGAGAAAGAAATTTCACTATTTTATTTCACAATCAAAAGGCTCGTTTTTGATTACATTTTGTTCAAGATTAAATTTTTCCGAGGCGAGAAGTGAACAAAAATTGTAATGCTAAATAAATTTGGCAGATTTAAATCGCGTTTTAAGGTTAATCTTAATTAATGAGAAAATTTAAATTGGCACAAAAAATGTTTAAAAAAAGGAAAATCGATGGAAACAAGAAAAAGAGATAACACAAGGCAACGTATTAATTACAGTTCAATTTGGCGGGCTTCGTTACTTCCTTTTTAGTTTATCGTAATTTAATGTCTCGGATTGGATTAATTGGCTGATTCTCAATATTTCATTGTGTTTGAATAGAATTTGCTTTATTGTTATGCAACGCCCTTCTATGAATAAAACGAGCATCGCTTCGTTGACTTTACGTAGGGACCATTTTATCATAACAATTAAATCATTCGTTGTATTGCTAAATAATAAATAATAAATGATTTTTGAATTAATTATTCGATTTGTAATTTCGCAGGACCAGAATTTACGCGAAAAAGAGGGAAAACTAATTTTCATCGTGAAAGTTCAACTGCAAATAAAAGAGAAAGAATCTATAATGAGTAGGTATCGTGATAATTAAAAAACAGACAATTAATTTAAAAAAAATTGTTGTTTTAATCGAGTATTACAATCTTTTGACATTTTTAATTACAGGTTGTCATCGAAGATTGGAATGTGCTACAAGTTTCTAATGTTATTATAACGAATTTTGTAGAAAAAATTGGTTCAATATACATGAAAACTCATACAAATGCGAGAAAATATAGAGTAAATGGTCTTAAAAAATCATGTTTAAAGCCCATCAAAATAATGTCTTCGTACATTTTTATTTGTTTTTAATGCATTTTAAATTGCATTTCATTTATGTATTTTCTTTTTCGAAATTCGATTTAATAACATTAATAACATAAACTTCAAATGCATAGATTGGAGGAATCATTTTCAAGACAGATTCTATCGTAAAAGAAAATGATGACCATCACAACAAAATACTTGCATTATTAAATATATTTTAATCTCAAATGTTTAAAATAGTGGAAACTAAACAAACTCAATTTTCGATTTTAACTGAAAATTATTCTATGTTATTTCCTTTTCTTTTGTTTATTACAGAAAAATCAGTTTCAAAACTGAAAAACGTCGTATCGGCCTCGGGCGCAGTGGCGCCCTCGGACGTAATATACTATTTTCTTTTCTGTAAATACAGTGTTAAAACATTATGTTTCCAAGGACTCAATATTCAATTAATGGAATTAAATAACTAAGAATTAATTATGCGTCAAATATGATATTAACGTTATTTCGGAAAGTTTATAATTAGCGAGCATTTTCGAAAGTTCGTATTATTTACACATTTTATACGGAATTTGTATAAACTGAAATAAACAGCACTCGACTGTCACAAAATCCCAGTTCAATCTTCGTGTAAATTTATTTTGCTGAGGGTCATCAAAACTTTGCTACGTTTCAAGTCACGAGTAAATGAACGGATTTATTTGAAGATAGATTTGAAGGCAGATCATAATGTATTATTTTTTAAATTGCATAGATATATTGGAAACGTAGTCAGAAAGTCTGGAACAAATCGACGACTCGAAAAATGGATTTAATTAAACTGGCTTTCACATCGCCAGGTGCTTTGTATTAAATTCATATAAAATATCTCGAACAAAGTTACACTTTTGTAAAGTACAAAATTGCATTCCAGAATAATTATATTATTTCATTTTATCATTAATTTTCTGCAGAAAAAGTAGACTTTTTGCTTAGACATAAATTTACTGCAAAAAAGTATTTCTAAATTGTTGGCATTATCAATATTGACAGCTGATTCGCCACATTGAAGGAACAATATTCTTAATTATTGGCCTCAAAATAGTGAATAATTCATCCCTGTGTTTCATTAGACCATCGACAAAATGCAAATTCAAAACAAACCATCAATAGAAACACAAGTCGAATTGTTAAATAATGCCGAATTATTGGTATACAGAGATGAGACAAATTCTATCATGCATTTATGTATAAGATTTTCATTGTGGAGCAATTTTGGATTGTTTGTCTTAAGTTAGTTAGAGAATTCTAATCAAAAATGCAAATCAACTATGGATTTTGGCGATATGGATATTGAAATAAAACTATTGTTTTGCATTACATCATGTATAGTGTTACTTCTATGCTTCAGAAGGAAAATATTAATAATTAGTAAAGGCATCGTGCATAATTGATTGTAGCGCCATAGTGAAAAATAAATAGTACATAATGTAACATTTCATATCTAAATAATTATTTATAAGAAAATTAAAAATATAAAATTGTAGTATGTTTTATACTTTTTTCTAAATAAACTATAAAAAGTTAAATTTTAATATTTTAATTTATTTATCACTCTACACATTACGATATGATATTAAAAAAATATGTTTCCATTACATGATATACTAAATATTTTTTTCACTAAAGCGCTGCATTCATCTATATGCATAAGGCATTAAAATATTATTTTTGAAGTCATTATTTTAACATTTTAAGAGGATATCTAACGAAAAAATCGATACTATAGAAACGATACATAACTATAATAGCGTATTTTTGCAATTTGTTTTTGACAGTATTTTGCAGGTTAGTCATTGTACGTTTAAATACACAATTAATGTAGGTCTAAAAAATATTCTATCTACATCAAAAGAAAGAATTAAATGGAGAATTAACGTATCTTTTCCGTTTCTTATTTTTGTTAATTATTTTTCTACATTTTGCAAAACACTTTTTTTTGTCTTAATAATTTCAAAGTTAGTATTTCGTTTTGGCATCCTCTTAAGGCATAAGTTTTACGGATATAATATTTTAGAGATATTTAATAATGCAAATACTTTGTTGTAATCGTAATCATTTTGTACTGAAAAATTGAACTAGATATTGTGAAATTATAGATTGATAATCCATAATTAAAAATGTTGCAAGGTTTTAAAACTTATTACGATAATAACAGAGGTACAAATAAGTTCTCTATTAATTGTCTAGTAACTATTCGTTTACTATCTAGAAAATATCTAGTGATTCTCTAGTTGTGTACTTATTGCTTTGTAATTATTTAGTATTTGTTTAGTTATTATCTGGAGCTCTCTATAGTTATTTTTTTATTATTCCTTTAAGATTTTTTACAACACATTAAATCAACATGTTCAAACTCAACAATTCGATTTTGTTGGCACAGTCTAATAAGTACATATGCAGACGAGTCGACTGGCTCAGACACTCAGCCAGACGGATGATGAGTATCGTGAGCGAAAGATCAAGACGATCTTGAAATGATGAGAATATTGGTTACGAATTGCCTTGAAACACAGGCAAAGATAATGGTCTGCTTTTTTTATGGAAAAAAAACGAGATGGAAGAAGACCGGCTCGAGTCGCTTAACAAGGCATTTCTCGAGCTCAGGTAGAAACTAATTTGTGGCAAAATAATCCTTCAAATCCAGACAAGATTTTCTCTAGTTTTGCTTGTCAGTTACTATCCAACAAAATTAGAGCAAATCAAGGTCAGTTTTTTAGTAGGGATGGGCAATTATCAAAAAATAATCGATTCATTAGTAATCAATTTAATTTTTGTACAAATAAAATCTATCAATTAATCGTTTTGAATTGATCGATTAATATGATAATCCATACAGATTTTTACGTATATTTGAATTAATTCATTACATTGTTGAAAGAAACATTAAAAAAACAAACAAACAAAATAATATGTAGTTTCTGCTGTTATGTGCGGGAAAAATAGATTTACTGATATTTATTTAGAAAAATGGATAGTCAATGAATGTCTGTTTTTTGTTTTGATTTTCTAGATTGTTTTTTTTTTTTTTTTTTTTTTTTTTTTTTTTAAA
>JABFPJ010002880.1:0-17891 GCA_022817425.1 Gryon sp. ZL-2020
ATTATATATAGTTATGTTTAGAACAATTTGGTGTATTGTTGATAATAAATGCGTGCTTTTCATTATATTTTATGTTTTACTTCCTTCAAATATTACCATGGTAGCATGGTAAATGTTTCGTACAATAATTGCTATCTATTTATGTTTGATTATTTGGATGAATGAGATTCCCGATACGACTTTTTTCATAAACAATGAAATATTACAGTGGATAAAATAGCGGCCTAACACTTTGGAGACACGGAATAGATTCCCGGAGAAAGAGTTTTTTTAATTAATAAGTTTAAATTAAAAATAAATATATGTTATAAATAAATTTTATTTTACTCGTACATTAAATTCGTTATTTTTAACAGTTAGTCTTATTACATTGTGAGGATAAATTATACCCTACTGGTAAGGTAAAATTTTGTTTGTTTTGGATGTAAACTGATTTTACATCTAAAAGTTTCTTAAAATTAACCGGAAGAAACGTAATTTTTAATGTTTACTCATTATTATTAATGTTTACTAAGCAACACGGTAAATGTACAAGTAACAAATGCCAAGTACTAAATGCTAAATAAATATTTAAAAAATACTTATATAGTATTCACACAGGAAAACAATTTCTTGTGAAATCGACATAATGGTCATGTGAATAGTACAAATATACAAAGTTGGAGAATCTTTATGTCGAGGCATGTGATATACCCATGACTGTCTTGTACCTGTAACAAGCTACGTTAACTTGTTGCATATATAAGTCAGGCTGATACATATAACTTTATGAATTCAATTTTATTTTAAGACATAAGAATATAAGATGTATTTATTTTTTAGTAATATTTTATCAGCCTGACCGTGTTGTATATGTACAACACGGTAACGAAGCTTGTTGCAGCCACAAGACAGTCATGGTATATCACATGCCTCGACATGAAGATTCTCTGACTACTTTGTATATTTGTGTTATTCACATGACCATTATGTCGATTTCACAAGGAATTTTTTTTCTGTGAAATCGACACTGTATACAGTAACATTAAAATCTACAATTTGAAAATTTAAATTGTCGAACATTCGAAAATTTAAAAATATCAAATTATAAACATTCGAACATTTTATTTGTTTTTTTACATATGTCATTCATATCATTGTCCGGTTGACAAGATAGGTTGGACCTACTGAATAATTACTGTGAACTGATGAAAACAAAATTATAGATTCGTAAATTTGAACCCATTATATAAAAATGAACTCAAGTTTTGGTTAACTTGGGTGATATTTTGTTTCTACAATTTTGATTGGTTTACATTTAACTTTAAATTTAAAAATCGATTTAATATTTAATATAATATTAAATATGGCGCTATGGTTCGCGCCAAGTTTTTTATTTTTCATGGAAACTAACGAAACTATCGGAACTAATTAACCTACGAAGTATGTATAACTGTATAACTAGCAAGATTAACAAGATGAACAAAACTAACGAAACTAACAAAATCTAATTTTTGCATGTTGCTTCCCATAAGCTTTCCATAACGTTTTCAGAAGCTTCCCATAAGTCTCCCATAAGTTTCCCATAAGTATCACATAAGCATTTCATAAGTATCCCATAAGTTTCCATAACGTTCCCATAAGCATCCCATAAACATCCCATAAGCATCCCATAAGTATCCTAGAAGCATTCCATAAGCATCCCATAAGCTTCTTATAAGCTTCCTATAAGCTTCCTATTAGCTTTCTATAAGCTTCCCATAAGCTTCCTAGAAGCTTCCCATAATTAACTTTAGTAATTTTTTGGCCTTGTTATGGCCCTACTACGTGGTAGTTGTAAAGAACTGGCCATAATTATGCCATAGCAGGTTCACAGATACACAGCACTATCATATAATAACCGTGTTAATATAAATGAATTACAAAATAACTGATAGCCATATTTTGCCATGTTTTGCTCTCATTACCTGGTACTAGTACATGCTGGGCCATAACTATGTCATAAGAGACTCATAGGTAATCTGTTATGGTGTTACAATCATTTGTATGGTACAATTTGTCGTATAAATGATTGTTTAAAGCAAATGATTGGCCATATTTGTTATTTTTGATGTGGCCATTATTTTTCTATTTTTCATTTTTCATTCTATCATTCATAAAACACAGGTCAACACGTTTGTCAACACAGCTGATACGAAATGCATCACTATGTGTACTGCGCATAGGATAACGTTACAGTATGTATTGCGTAATTACGATTTTGTATGTGATAATTACAAAATATAAAAATTACAATTTACATTGTACAATATAGTTTTCTCAGTGAAAATATTTCAAGTTAAGAGTAAACAGATATATTTGTTTCCTACAGTTGCCGTGACACTTCTAAAGTAATATTTCTTCTTTACAATCGAGGGAGTGTGGCTTCCCGTATTTGTATTCAATATTTACATTAATGTAAGCTTATATTCACTTAACAAATACGACGAATTTATCATTGAAGTTATCATATGATGTGTTAAATGTTTATTGCTGCGTAGTCCATTACATCAACGTATTAGCATAATTTAATCTTTCATAACAATTGATTAATGCGTGTAAATAAATAATAACTTCTAGGTGAGCAATAGCATTCGATATGCTGTCGCCATATATAAAGGTTGGTTTATGAAATATATCATATGGGTTGATAACCATATAAAAATTAATTACATTAAGCAAACATTTCATGGCCAAATGTGCTGCTTTTGATCAAATGTTCAATTCTTACTCAATTCAGTTAGGTCATAATCATTTCAGCATAAATCAATACCGAATTATAATGAACAATTAATCAAAACCTAATGTTATTAAACATGAAATAATATGTCCATATTACACTGAAAAAAATTAGTCACTAAATTCAACTCCTTAAATAATAATAAAAAAGTATTTTTAGTTGGATCAACTTAATCAGTATTTATATTAAGTGAATATCTTTTAAATTACTCAGGGAGTTGACTCAACTCCATGACGAAGTTAGATATATAATACTCCATGAAGGGATTGCGCCAGTACCAATGTTTTTGTGTTGAAATAATTTATAATGCATTTCAATATGAAATGTTAAAAATTATCGGTAGAAATATTTCTCGGTAAAATAGTGTCCACAATAAGAGCAAATAACCCTAAAGGTTTTTCTAGTAACAATCTCGCATCATTTGTCCAATATAATTCCATGAAATGAGCAAACATTAATTGCATTGGATGTTCTTTTATGTTAACAGACAACGTGCCTAACAGAGCTGCCAGATGTGGCGCCGTGCAATGGAACTATGCGGCTTCCACCACCATGCGAGGACTCGCCGAGTAGCGGCAGCAGCAAGGATCGCAGGGACGAGGGACCACGACGGAAATGCCGCCTCCTGGCACCCGTTCTGCTACTCGTGGCGGCGCTACTGCTCGGCGGTCTCTGTTTACCACTGCTGCTTCAATCCGCACCTGTCACGCACCAGCAGAGGCTAGACGTGATAAGGAGGATCCTCACTGAAGTGCCTCTGATTGATGGGTATATTTCATATCCCTGTTTGATATTATCATTTATTATCCCTCAGTTTTCAAAGAAATTACTGATGATCTTCATAAAATATAATGGAATTAAAAAACAAATTTAGTTGCAATAAACAAATTGTATTGAGGGTCAGGAAATATTCGGTAATTATAATGTTATTATCAAAATGATATTATAATACGGAATATTTCCTGACAAAGAAAATTATAAAATATATATAAAATTTTTCTTTGTCTTGTATATCGTTGAAAAATTTGGTAATTTTTACAAAAATTAATACCCGAATAATAAAATCTGCTACCTTAATGTGTAAATAGAAGCGTAAGTAAAAATAATAAAAAATTGCACTCATGGTAAATTACAAATAAAATATTTACAAAAAAGGAAAAAGCGGGCGTTCAATTTACGTGTTTTAGAACAAAAAATATAACATTTATAACTGTTATGTTGAAAAATACAAGAAAGTAAATAAAGAAAGTAAATCCATTTAATGTAAATTTCTCTTTAAAGTAAAGAAGAGAGAGAAACTGCAACTTTTCTATTTAAAAACTCTCAAAGATGAAATAGAAACACTTGGACTTTTGCAATTTGTAGACTGATATTTATCAACTTGAGATAAAACAAACTAAAAGTCGACCATCAATCAATTGCAGGCACAACGATTTGCCCTGGAACGTCAGGATGTTCGTACACAATCAGTTAGGAGATTTAAATCTTAGCAGTGATCTCGCAAGGGTCGATCCATGGGCCAGATCCGAATGGAGTCATACGGACATACCGAGGTTACGTGCCGGATTAGTTGGAGCACAGGTATTTGCTCTATATATAATTTATCTTTCACATTGTTTCAACTAATTCTCAATAACGTGACTTGAAAAAAATAAATTGTAAACATTGAAATAGTGCTTTATGAAACAGAAATGTACGATCAAAAGAAAAACTTTTTTAGCAAATCGGCAAAAACGAGCAGTATTTAGAAGTCACCATTGACAGAGAAATCATATTATTTAGTCTTAAAAAATGTGATGAATTTAGAAAATAATGTGTCATTTTTTATTTGTATTAACATCATTATAAGAAAAGTGTTTCGTTTTGAAACATTTTGTAGCAGCTTTTAAAACGTTTAGACGTGTTTCCAAATTTTCACCTATCTTTTTATAATAGGAAACAGTTGCGCGTATTTGGAAATTAAAACATTAGTTTTTACAGTGATATTTATATAATCAGATTTTAAATTAGCAGACAGCAACTTATATACTTAATATTGATCGACTTTCTCATCTTCATTTAAGTTGTTCCTTTCTAAATGAACCTTCATATTTCGGTCGGTACTCATTTAATTGCAATCGATGTGTTTGAGTGAAGGAAAATAATGGAAGAAACTGTACTGTTTAGACAGTGTATAGACCTTAGAGCATAACTAAATAAATAAATTTATTGCCTGTATCAATATCGTTAATTCTTAAAAATTCACTAAAGACATAAACGCCGTATTTAATTAATACATTAAATTAGCTCAAGTAAGAATCTGCCTGGAATTTAACTAGTTCAAATTGAATTCTAGTTATATTTTGACCAGATTCACTACATCAGGTAATATTGCGCAGATGCTGGCTACTTCTTTACTGAAAGTTTCTGGGGCAAATGATACTAGTCAGATACTAGCTAGTCTTTGAACTAAATGTACTAATGTACTTTATTTCTTAAAATGGAATTTTATGTATAAATTTCACACTAATGTTGAACTAGGCCAGTTTTGTGCTAATAAAATTTATTCTCGATTTTACCATAAAAAACTGTCTCTACAACCTGACTACCTACTTTATCTGTGTGCAAATTTTTTTTTAAATGTTGAAAGATATTTTTAACATATTAACAATAAGTTTGCATTAGCTTACAGAAGTAATTTTTTGTATTATTTATTGTAGCAAGAATAAATAGTTATTTAAGTAACAATTAAAATCAAATTGTAAAAATATTTAAAATATATGTCAAATAAATTAAAACATTTCTACTTTTTATAGTATTAGTATTCTTAGTTAATTATTATATTTTCTATAGCTTTAAAATAACTAGTATGTAAATTTCATTACTATAATATTTTTACTTTGTTTAATACATGAGAACTGATAGGCAGTTAATACATATATATACAAACTTAAAATTAAAATGACATAACAATATTAACTATATATGTAATTTATTATATATATATTATATATTAATTAATATACAATTAATATTTTTCATGTCATGAATAAATCATTAACAAATTGTTAGTAAATCAAAAATATATTTCGGCCCTTTTCTATCTTGGATCTAACCAGGTTTAACTGGTCTCTAGACTTTTATCATTAGGGACTTTTTTATAATTGCTTTTCTCAACAACCCTAGAAAAAATTGAAAAAGGCTTGCCCAGTTAAAAAGTGGGCCCCGGATTGGTAAATTTCGTGTACGCTTCGTTACGGATAAGCCTGGACTGAGCCGATGTAGGCCCAATGTTGTACAATTCCATACAGGGTTGGAAGGTAGGGCCAATATAGGGCCTAACCAGGATCATATTCAGGTTCAATAAGGGTATGAAACACGATAGTGTCTCTCGCCAAGTACAAGAATAAACTTGTTTTTTGTTAATCTTGCTAGTTTCATTATACATTCTTAGTTTCATTAGTTCCAATAGTTTCGTTAGTTTCGAAGAAAACTAAAAAAACTTGATGAGACAATATACGATTATATGTTAAAATATATATGTTGTAGCGGTTAATACTGAATTAATATAAAAACAGTTCGCGCCGTTATTAATACTGAGATCAGTTAAATCTGATTGCACGGAGAAACTCCCAAACCCCCGAGTAACAATTTATTTCGGGCCCCTATTAGGCATGCCCTAGGTTTTCGTAGGGGTCCTTAAAGGCTTTTATCAGGTTTAAATGTGGCCCTTGTAAGGTATGTAACACCTTCCCTCTATATCGCCCTTAAAGATAAGCCAAAGAAGGCCCTAATTTTACCTAATGAAGGCAAACCATTATTGTTGTTTTTTCTTGAAACTTATTTGGGCCTTATAAGGTATACCTTACTAATATTGTAATGCCTCTTTATATTATATTTATTTTCATATTTTGCCTTTATATGCCCTTCATTTACCAACATAGGAAAGCCTAATTATGCTCATCTTTGGTTTATTGTGATATACATTTAATGGCCCATAATAACTCAAATAAGGGCCTTACTTTAGCCTTTAAAGGTGAATTTAAGAGACAGCGTTACACGCCCTACAAAAGCCCAATTAGCTATCATAAAGAGGCCTATAATTGGCATATATATGATTTTCTATTAAGGGCAAACCCTTATGTGCCTTTATTCAGCTTATTCAGGTATTCACAAGAAAATCAAATTATTCAGGCTTATTCAGGTTTACCTTATTAAGGCCAAACTTTTTTTTAGGGTTTGCCATATTAATTTGTTACTAGGGCAAGTGTGCCGTTGCACTTGTCACTCTCTGTTTTGGTTGAATTTCCATGTCATAAATACTCGATTTTTATGATAAAATCGCATGAATTTCACGCTAATATTGCATGGCTAAATTCTTGCTGGAGAATGTATGTTAAAATCGCATGAATTCACGCAAATTTAGCTTTAAAACCTCACGCTTATGTGGCGTGGTTTTATTTCATTCTTGCTATTGTAGCGTTATATCTCACACAATTTTAGCTAGAAAGTTCCGTTAGTGTAGATTCACTTTAAAAATTATGCTAAAATATTACTTGGGAAATATGATAACTGAGGCATTTAAAATAGTTTATATCAAACATTTTTTTTTGTAAACGATAATCGTTCGGTATAAATCTGTTCGGTATAAATCAATTTTTTTATTAAAATTAAATTTGATTCTATTCTATAAATAATCATACCTAGAATGCAGGTGTAAATTATAATCGACATATAATTGGAAATCCAGACATATAAAGTACTGCATGAGAAATCAAACCGAATGCAAACCGCGAAAGCCGAAGTTTACTTCCGGTTGTAGTCGAACAGGAACGGTAATCCGATAGCTCTTTGTGGACTTGGGACTCAAATATAAATTTCCCGGATGTAGGTGTAATACCGTACGTTACTAACGTCCTGCTTGCAATAAGTTACGATGGCCAAATGGGGTCAACAAGTGAGCTCTAACTCGTATCAGTCCGGAAGATCTTGTTTGTACTCCATGCTTGCCATCTAGACAAAGATATGGCCAATCTGACTTTGCATTTGTTTTTCCCGATATATACGAACTCATACAATTTATTGATGACAAAATGTCCTGTTAAGTGGATCAGTGATGAGAAACCGCGAGATAAATTGAGAAAAAGTAAAACTGTTTTGAAATAAATAAGCAGTGCGACAATTTTATACAACAAAATAAAAAAAAAGTAGGTTGCAAATAGAAATGAAAAAATTGTCACAAAACTTAAGTTTATGAACTCTTCATCCAATGAGGCTTATTACGTAAATGAAATTAAATATTCAATTGAAGAATAAGATGCATGGCAATTTTGTAAATTTTATTTTTCTTATCAAAGTAAAATTGTATTGAAATAATGTAAGATTTAACAAAAAAAAAAAGGAAATAAATTTGCATTATCAATACAAATTCCGAGTTAAGAATAGATAACAGTGAAATGACTAAACATAATTCTTATAAATTAACCCAATAAAACAACAAAAATACTATACTCAAGCAAAGGTACATTCAAATATAAATTTTTTTTTTTGAATTTACTTACATTTACATTTACTTTGAATTTAGTATTTAGTATTTAGTATATCGAATTTAGTAACTGCATTAGATTATTTAATCAAGAAGTTTGAAAGACCATAATTGAATAATAATAATAGATTCATTAAAGTCTGAATTATTTGTCTTTGCCGCAGAACCACAGTATAAAACATTAATGATAACTAAATCAGTTAATGAAATTATCTCATATATTGATAATATTCTGTATAACTATATTCAGTAAATTTATATCATTATATTTGTATTCCAATATAATGATTAATATGATAAAATACACATATAATAACGAATATATAAATATAATTTGTTAAATTATAATACACCAATAATTGAAAATGATTGCAAATTTATGTTTTCTTTGAATAAAGAATAAAGATAAAATAAATAGGAATTATAGTTTCTTGATGTATGAGAAAATATTCATAATTTTCAAAATTGTCCTCGAATATTTCTAGATAATATGTAACTTTTTAAAAAATTAATTATTTGAACTTATACTTAAAAATATTAATAGATAATATTTTAATTTATAAGAAAAATTTTTTAATATTAAAAAAAAGTCGCTGCAAAAAATTGTTAGAATACAAAGTGTTATGCAGATGCTGCATCCGCAACTAAATTTCAGCGCAAACTAGGTCATCCAGTAATGAACAGGCGCAGGAGCAGTCGAAATTTTTGTTGTCAAAGTCATAATCGAAAACATTCCCTCTGGACGGAAGCGATAGCTTACATATCGGATTAATTTGCGCCAATTATCGAACTCGAACGTCGATGTTTGACCTGAACGCTTACAGGTCACTTACGTTTCCAGACCGCGACCTTAGTCGATATTAATTGTACTCGAATAGTAGTCGTCGTGTCACGGTAGGGCAAATTTTCGATCGATCGCAATCAGTAATAATCAGCTCACCCTGTTCTGCACCATCACTTAGCCTGATTTTACCGTACAGTCTACCTTGCTAATCAGCTTCGCTTCGGGAACAATACGTGCTAAGTCAGGATCAAATCCATTAGGAACATTATAAAGTGTATTTATCGAAATTACTATAACTTCTACATTTTTCTCCTCCTCAAGATTTATCGGAATGTCTTTGTGATGTTAAACTGTTCACAGAAATCTTGCGGAATTACTTTTAGTTTCAACGAACATAGAATAAAGGTATATATACATATATATAGACAGTTCTTAAATGGAAATAAAATATCGGAACTTATACGTTTTGATTTTGATAAATTGCAGAAAAAAGAGATGGAATTGATATAGAAAAAATTAATTCATGAATTGATGAATATCGACAGGACTGTAAAAATAGAGACTATTGAAAAAGCCGTACGAAACCATTTAACCTAACCGTATGAACTATTATTATTTAAGGAGATTGTTCCGATACAAGAGGGATATAGAGGGGATTTCCATTTAAAAAACATAGATTATTGAAAAGAGATGCCAATGTATTCAAATTTTGCGCACATATAGAGAAACGTGTAAATAATAATTATACAAAATTTGAAACAATTTTGCAGTACAGTTTTCAAATACATTGTAACCTACTGGTTATAGAATCATGCAAATTTTCAAGTTAATGGCATTTTTTAAGCTATTGGAACAACCTTCTTAAGCTATAAGTATTTACAGACATTGAAAAGAATAATTATTATGTGAAATGAATTCATCTGATATGATAAAAAATTTTTAACTTTGTTTATCACAGTTATACATATATACTTTTAACAAAATGATTTGTATAAAACATTCATTGAAAAGGAAAAAACTGCACCAAGAACAAAGTTTAATCTCATAGAAAGAACACAAATAAGAAATACCACCAATTTCGTTAGCTGCATTAGTTTTCCGTAGTTTTCTTAGTTTTGTTAGTCTAATTAGCATCAAATCTTCAAATACTTGACTGTGAGCTTAATATAATCTGAGCCAAGTTTTCGAAGACATGATGCTTATTAGACTGTGCTCTTAGATGCTCTTAGAGTTCACCCACATGTGGGTGAACTCATATGTGGACTCATATGTAGATGGACCCATATATGGGTGGACTCATATGTGGGTGGACCCAAAAGTAGGCGGACCCATATGAGGGTGGACCCAAAAGTAGGCGGACCCATATGTGAATGGACCCATATAGGGACTCATATGTTGGTAGAACAGTAATTAAAACAAAATCTTGACCAAATTTTTAAAAAATAAAAAACAATTAAAGTATTTTAAAAATTTAAAAAGTTATAAAAAAGAATTTATAAAAAAAAATTATGGTCTTGAGAAGTTTGGTCTTACGAAAAAAATGACTTTTCAAAGTGCTATAACTTTTTGAATAAATGTTCAAATTGAGTTCTGTTAAGCGCATTTTGATCATATCGACGCCGCTTTTCAGAATTATTAAGAAAAACCAGAATCTGATTGATGATGAACTTCTTGGCAGGCCTAAAAAGCGCTAATTCTTGTAAAAAAATAAGAAAAGTATTGTCTCGTTTTGTACTTGGCGCGAGACAGTACCGTGTCTCTTGATTAATATTTCTTGTTAATTCAAAAACATTTTTTGCTATATTTGAACAACGTTTGATCAGAAATTGATCTAAAAGTTTGTAACTTGGATTGACAGGTCGAAAATTTAATAGTATTATGGAGTTTTTGTGTTCACAACTACTACGATCTGACGAACCGTCGGAATTAGTTAACAGCGTAAACGATGTTACGTTCCAATTGGTCCTGTCGAGAATCGAGATGGATGTCTACCCGCCGCGTCAAATATCGATCGCATTTTCTAATACTGCGTTTCTTCCATCCGTCTCCCCTTCTCACATCCACATTCGTCGTATTTTCCCATCACCATCCTTACATTAAGATTAGAATCACGGAGCTCGTTATTGTGTATTCTGTATATAGCGCACTTGGCCGATACTCGGACGTAGGTTTCGAATTGCGCACGGATATCGGCTCCCAATGACATTGATTTAGTTAGTCGAACGTAAATTTGTTACGCGACGATTGAGCAGAGGGGAGAGGATTGTGTTGCCAAATCAAATCTTGTTTTCACCGACGGCGACAATCAGATCAGCCGAATTCCGGTGGTTCTGTTGCTACTGGACGACGGAAATCAATTAAGAGCTGCGAACGCGTGATTTCTTTCTCTGCTTTACATACAAAATATTTGATGAAGTTCTATCGACAAAAATATGCGGCTTTGAATTTGATTTTAAAAGTCAATTAGAGTAATATATTTTTTGTGTGTTATCTAAAGCTAATAATATTTGTCGATATAATTAATGTTTCATGTGTAGCAAAAAGTCAAAGATGTATTATTTCATTATAAAAATAATTGATCTAAGTTTGACTAACCACCAATGATTGTTCAAAAAGATGTCGAAAACTCTAGTAATTCCGTCTATACATCCTGTTATAAACTTCTTTCCAACTTCGGCTCAGCATCGAACAAATTTTCTACTTTTCCTGAACAAGTCAAGATTCTAACAACAATCTCATAACTAACTGTCAAGATAAGATTTCTAGCTTACGATTTGAGTATAAAATTATTCCCAAAATTAATTTATGAAAACTTAAATAATTGAAACATATTGAATTGACAATTATTTAACCCAAAGGTACAATCTATTACATAAGAACCAAGTTTAATTTCTGTTATAATTAATCGTATAAATTATAAAATCAACATTTATTTTATTTAAACGAGAGATTTATAAACTCTACCGTTTATATTTATTTCGAAATAGTGAGGCGTACAAATTAAAGTAATCAAAAGCACAATTAGTTTTCTTCTACCGAATCAATTTTTCGATAAAAATTTAATCTCAAAATATTATTCTTTGCGTTTTACGTCTATGATAACTTCACATACCTTTTCGACACCAAATTTATATCAGATAATTGGAAAGCGATTAGAAACCGAACACTGGTGTTTCTGAAAGGTAGAAGTTTTTCATCTTTAATGGACGGAGAGATCGAATGACGAAAAACTTGATCAAACTCTTCTCAAATTCTAAGCTAGATCGTTTTTCTTCAGCCATGCTCTGTATAACATTGCTAAAGCAGACATCCGTCGACCTTAAAAGTTTTGCTTAGAATTTCACAATTAAAATTTTTTTGGTGAGGAAAGTAACATATTTATTTACAACAGAAATTGTTGAATTTCGATGCTATGAGCATTACATAAAAATCTTTATATGCAAAATCCGACGCATTTTAGTGACAAATTTTCCATAAGATCTTATAATAATAATTAACCCAAATGAGTTGAAATAACAAAAGTTGCGGCACGAAACACGTGTTTCGTGAACAAACTTTCTCGAGCGAACAATGCAGTTAGTATAATAATTCATTAACAAAATCCGATAAATGTAATGAAATTGTAAAGCGCAAATTTGGATACGTTGTGTGTACACAAGTTGTACCGTTATGCCAAGGGTTTAAGCTTGTAACCGACGAAAATATTATTCCAGTATTTATGATGTAAAGTGTGATGTGGCTGAAGATAATAGCGAGTTAGGAAAAATTTGCATTATATAATAACACCCGCAAGTATGACCTATGTAAATTTACAACACTTACAGGAATGATTTCTGTGTGTTTTTAGTATGCGTATAAGCATACATAAATACAATCGCTAATTCACAATATCTCATCATGAAAACATGATGTGATGAAACGCAAACGCGTTTGTGTTTCTGAAAACATGACCTCCGCAAGTTCGACCCACATTTTATTTTCATCGATAAACAAAACAGACGTATATGAGAAAACATCGAATCTCCATCAGAAACATGCAGTTCAATAGCCTCTTTTATCCACCGTTATGCCTTTTTCATTTGTGTTTTGCGCATCCCGTATTTTGCTGTACTGAATGTCGATATTCGATTCCAAAAGTATTTATTATGATTACGATGCGCAATAACTGTGTTTTATTTGACAAAATCCGTCCCGTTGAGCGAACGGGTTTTAATAGCAAAAAATGTCAGCCGGCAGAACTGCTTTTCAATTCATGCAAAAATGATGAACTTCAGTACATTTTTTCAAATCTGCTTACTTCATTAGAATTATTCTTCATAAATAGATGACGAAAGTTACTATTTCTTTCCACAATACTGCTACAGCACTTGTGAAAATTAAATTATTTGTGAGACTTTTTTTTTTTCTTTTGAGTATAATGCGTACTGTACGACGCAACAAAACATCGAGAGATTCCGGAAATAGACTTTCTCGTGCACTGAATTGATCCACGAGAGGTTGCGAATCTCGAAAATCTATTTCCGCGATTAGCTCCATACCCTCATAATACAAATGGAGGATATTCGAATATTGCTATCACCTTCAATATATAGTTATGTGTATATATTATACGTGTGGGGATATACACATGTAAATCCACGCACAAATGCGACGAATTCTCTCGTTGAACACACCATACATGCATATACATATAGAATATACACATACGCATTGCATTTATACGTATAGAAATGTATGCGAATGTCAGCATATTCGATAATGAGAATGAGATCGTCAAATCGGATCGGAAACGTCAACAACGATATTCATGCTGCACTGACTCGGAACTATGAACATCCTGGCGTTATAATTATTTATTCATCATAAGCCCCGAATCGCCGAAGTTTCATTGTGCTTTTGCAACCACACCACAACGATGATTACGTTCTATGCAAATTATTTTCACAAACTTTTCATTTATGTACATAAAATAAAAGTTTACATCATTTGCAGTTTCAAGAATAAATCATTACAATATATTAAATTGTATATAAAATAATACAGGATCTTTTTTTTTAATATTAATGTTTTGATGCAATCAAGTTTTTCGTTCAAAATGAACTGCAACATTCTAGTTTTAATTTATTTTATCAAGTTGCAATTTAATTTATTAAATGAAAATACAAAAAAAAATTATTTTTTAACGAAATACTAAATTTGATTTTGTCATTATATTTTCTTATATTATTGATGTAATACCAAGAAATAAAATAAAAATTGAATTCTTGTTAAAAAATAATAAAATACTGCTAATTAACACAGTTACATATCATGACGAATGTCAAAGTTAAAAACTTTATAAGCAGTGTTTCAAAAGTTTTTCACAAGTTGTAAAAATTATTATTACAAAAATGTCAATTAGTTTAATTAATTTTACTTTAATTGAACTTCGTATCGCTTAAATTATTTTATAGCTTAGTAGTATATCAAACGAAACGTTCGATTCTGTAACTGGACTTGCGCGTGAACGACATTATTTCTATTGAAAAAAGTATCCAGCAAATTTTCGAAATATACAATATGCTAGTAGCAAACATAAAGAGGAGATCACAATAAATAATTTGGCTAATTAAAGTTAGTTATTTTGAAAATTGTCTGAATACTTTTTACAATTGAAATAATATCTTTTGTGTGCAAGTTCGGTTATAGAATGTGACGTTTCAATTTATATATTTATATTATCATTAAATATAACATTGAAGAATTCGACATTTACTTACTCTTTGAAAACAAATAAAGTTTAGTTTTAATCCTAAATTTCATTCATTAAAATAATCCTTTCTGTGATTATATGCACCGCAAATTAGAAGCATAACAAATTACTGGAAATCAGTGGTTAAAATTTGTATCGAAATTCGCAACAGTTACTACTGATATTCAGTAAACTGTGCTTCTGTCTTATATATGTTAAAAAAGCTATAGTGTGAGTGTATTTGCTTCAGAAAAACTATCTGTCTCTGTCTGTCTGTCTCCCTCTATCTCTCTATCTCTCTCTCTCACTCGCGATAACTATATGAACACGATTCAAAATATACAGCATTTTTCAGTTTACATTGTACTACGTGTACATGCTGAAAAAAATTTATGTAATATTGGGTTTCCGTAAAAAATAATTATTGAAAAAATAAGTGTGACAAAATAAATGTTTACAAAAACAATGTTGATAAAATAAACTTTTATTTACTATTTTCATAATTGTATACTGAATAAATAAATAAGTAACATAGCAAATTAATTGCATTGTGTAATAATAACTTACGTCCTTTCTAACTTCACACGAAATATAACATAATTTATTTATAAATGCAGATATAATACAATGAATTTAATTACTACTCGCACAGTAAATAAATACTCAATTATAGAACAGCGCGACTTTTCTGAATCAAGCTGTGAAGCGTACTTTAAAGCTATGAATCAAAATATACACATATATGAAGCTATATGTAACCATAATTTGCATGTATGCATCGTAAAATATACGCATGTTTATGTTTTTATTTAATGAATTGAGAAAAAACACATTATCAATATTTAAAACCTTATTTAATATGCTATGATTTATTTCGGATTCATATGATTATAAATAATATTATTAGTATTAATTTTCTTTGCATTTTAACAACAGCATAATATTTAATATTACAATATTAAATAATTTTGCTTACATTCATCCGGAGGTCGGTATATTTGCAGCGTTAACGTTCAAAGATTTTTTTTAGTTTTGACTACATAATTTCGTTGGCGAAGCAGCAGAAATTATGACACTTATGTAGAAATGCATTTAATAGTGCAATAAACCTTATACAGAATAGAAATACGAATACATGATTGACTAAGAAATGACCCACACGCGTAAAATCATATTTAATATTGAATTACTGATTACTTTTTTAGATATATTTATTTTTTCATATTAATTTTGTGTATAGATTCGTAATATTGTATATTATAACATTGTAAGTGAAGTAATGTTATAATATACAATGATATACATAATATACATAATACAAAGTAGTAACTTTAATTAATGAATCAATATTTAATTAAATTTACGATTTAGAATCATTATTCTTATTGCATAATACCTGACGTGAAAAACAATTCCACCGTAATTGTATTACGACTATAATTTCGACTAAATTTCGCAATAAAATTAATTTTCTGGTCGACATTGTTTTATCCACTGTAAATAGTTATTTATTTGTCTATTAAATCTATTTTAATGTTACAAAATGATAAAACTGTAATTGTAATGATAATATAATAATGATGCAAAGTTTAATTATTATAGTCGTATTTCTTACATTAAACGTAATTTAACAAAAACGTGATTGCTATTTAAATTCACTCGTTCACTATTTTGATATAAAAAGTTGTAGCGTCAGATGTTCATTTGATTTTATTATTGACTTCACGTATAACTCTGGAAGGTTCTATCAAAGCTATACAAAAACTTTCAAATATTTTTCATTAATATTCATTTGCTGGTAACTATAAAGCATAAAATGAATGAATTGAAATATCTATTGAAAACTAACAAACTGCAACAAATCAATAACCGTCACAAAAATACAAATTTTATAAGCTGATGACGAAATAACGAGAGCGTTATTTTTGTATCAGTAGTACACTTCATTTCTGGTTTTTCCTTCATTTATTAATGACTCTATCTTGAGACAAATACTTTAATACAAACAAGATAATATTGTACAATATCTCCATGTTTTGAATTTGAACTATCGACAAGATAAAAAATTGTTGATGTCAGAATTATATCCGGTAATTTTTGCAGGCCGATATTCTTGTGCACTACCTATTTAATATTGTAGGTTAGAAAAACGTGTGTTTACATGAAGGGCGTGTGAGAATCCCAGGCCAACTTTAGGATATTTCACACTTTTAATTGAATTGTGATAATAACTAATTTTATAATCTGTGAATTTCACAGGAATAATTGTAGCTGTTGCAGATTTTATTTTGCGTGTATGCAACTTAATTTTGTGAACAGAAACGTTATTCTACATTTTTTAGCCTCGACGAGCATACCTTCTTTTAACTTGCTGGAATGTAAAATTCTGTGTGAAATAACGTACGTCGTTGTCATAAAAAATTTATAGTGCAGTTTATTGTAATAATAAAAAAGAGCAAGTTAAAAACTTCAACTACAAATTTGTGACGGCTTTATATAGTTTCCAGAAATGCTCCTACCCAAAAATTACGCTGCATTCTTCATGATTTAAAATGTTGAGTAGTTATTACAGAAGTTGCAACTTGCATGATCACATCACATGCTGAGGTGCGCAAAATCAGGTATAACGGTGTTCTTTACACTTATTTCGCGTGAAAAATCCAATACATCGACTGACATGTAACATTCTGTCCGTGAATTACTAAAAATTTTTCATAAGTAAGATATCGGCATACTAACGTTGGGCCATGGTTTTATTCACTGTTATGCCAACGTTGATACGAGATTGTTAGCCAACTCGTATTAAATTAACTTAGTGAAATAAGCATATAATATTATAATTAAATAAAAAATGCTAATGAATAAATAATTAAGTAATAAATAAAAATAGATAAATTTTAATTTAGAAATAATTATTACAATTCCATATATTAATAGTAAATGATACTAATGCTGACGAGAATTTACACTCAAAATTTTATAGCAAAAATTCAAATCTTAAACTGAGATTTTTTTTAAGCTTATAAATAAGTATAACAAAATGAACAAGTATTTGTATATTAATGAATTAGTTAATATTTACCTATTCATCTTC